>JBBAXF010000078.1:0-144745 GCA_037837765.1 Delichon dasypus | reverse complement strand
CGGGAATTCGGAATTTGGGAATTTGGGAACAGCGGGATGTCCTGGAGCGCGCCGCGGCCCTGGAACCGGGAATTCGGGAAATTGGGAATCGGGAATTTGGGAACAGCGGGATGTCCTGGAGCGCGCCCCAGCCCTGGAACCGGGAATTCGGGAATCGGGAATTTGGGAATTTGGGAACAGCGGGATGTCCTGGAGCGCGGCGCGGCCCTGGAACCGGGAATTCGGGAATTTGGGGATTTGGGAACAGCGGGATGTCCTGGAGCGCGCCGCGGCCCTGGAACCGGGAATTCGGGAATCGGGAATGGGAATCGGGAATTTGGGAACAGCGGGATGTCCTGGAGCGCGCCGCGGCCCTGGAACCGGGAATTCGGGAATTCGGGAATGGGAATTCGGGGAATTTGGGAATTTGGGAACAGCGGGATGTCCTGGAGCGCGCCCCAGCCCTGGAACTGGGAATTCGGGAATTTGGGAATGGGAATTTGGGAATCGGGAATTTGGGAACAGTGGGATGGCCTGGAGCGCACTACGGCCCTGGAACCAGGAATTCGGGAATTTGGGAATTCGGGAATTTGGGAATCGGGAATTGGGAATTTGAGAATAGTGGGATGTCCTGGAGTGCGCCCCAGCCCTGGAATTGGGAATTCGGGAATCGGGAATGGGAATTTGGGAATCGGGAATTTGGGAACAGAAGGATGTCCTGGAGGGCGCCGCGGCCCTGGAACCGGGAATTCGGGAATTCGGGAATTTGGGAACAGCGGGATGTCCTGGAGCGCGCCGCGGCCCTGGAACCGGGAATTCGGGAATCGGGAATGGGAATCGGGAATTTGGGAATTTGGGAATTGGGAATTTGGGAACAGTGGGATGTCCTGAAGCACACTCCGGCCCTGGACCGGGAATTCAGGAATTCGAGAATTCGGGAATGTGGGAACAGCGGGATGTCCCGGAGCGCACCATGGCCCTGGAACCGGGAATTCGGTAATTCGGGAATCGGGAATTTGGGAATTTGGAACAGCGGGATGTCCTGGAGCACGCTCCAGCCCTGGAATCGGGAATTTGGGAATTTGGAAATTGGGAGTTTGGGAATTTGGAATGGGCATCAGGAACTCAGAATGACAACTGGGATTCCGGGAATATCACCGAGAAAAATGGGAAAGGATTCGGGAACGGCATCGGGAATGGGAATGGCCTCGGGAACCTGGGAGTGGCAATGGGAAACTGGGAATTCCCACTTGGGAATCCAGGAACGGCATCAGAATTGCCTTGGGAATCAGGAACGGCAACGGGAATTCAGGAATTGCCCTGGGAATTCGGGAATGGCACCGGGAATTCAGGATGGCATCAGGAATGGCAACAGAAATTTGGGGAATGGCACCAGGAATTGCCTTGGGAATTCAGGAACGGCAATGGGAATTCGGGAATGGCAACAGGAATTTGGGAATGGCACCGGGAATTCGGGAATGGCATCAGGAATGGCAACAGGAATTGCTTGGGAATTCAGGAATGGCAACAGGAATTCGGGAATGGCAACGGGAATTCGGGAACGGCACCGGGAATTCAGGAATAGCACCAGGAATGACATCAGAAATTTGGGAATGGCACCAGGAATTGCCTTGGGAATTCAGGAATGGCATCAGGAACAGAAATGGGAATTCGGGAATGGCAACAGGAATTGCCTTGGGAATTTGGGAATTGCCCTGGGAATTTGGGAATGTCAATGGGAATTGCCTTGGGAATTCAGGAACGCAATGGGAATTTGGGAATTGCCTTGGGAATTTGGAACGGCACCGGGATTCGGGAATGGCACCGGGAACGGGAACAGGAGTTCAGGAGCGGCAGCGGGAATTCGGGAAAGCGAGGGAAATCCCCGGGAATTCCGTCGGGAAGGGTTCCCGGGATGTCCCCACCTTCTGCAGGGTGGCGGCGGCGCCGGCCAGGAGCAGCAGCGGCGACTCGGCCATGTGCGCGTTCTTGACGGCCGTCACCGCGTTGGTGACGCCGGGGCCCGCGGTGACGGCGGCGACGCCGATGCGGCCTGCGGGGACGGAGGGGACACCGTGGGAAAGGGGACGGCCCAGGGGGCGCCACGGCGGCACCATGGTGGCATCAAGGTGACATCAAGGTGACAATCAAGGTGACATCAAGGTGACATCAAGGTGGCACCATGGTGGCATCAAGGTGGCACCATGGTGGCATCAAGGTGACATCAAGGTGGCTCCAAGGTAGCACCAAAGTGACATCAAGGTGGCACCAAGATGGCTCCAAGGTAGCACCAAAGTGACATCGAGGTGACATCAAGGTGGCACCAAGATGGCTCCAAGGTGGCACCAAGATGGCCTCAAGGTGACATCAGGTGGCTCCAAGATGGCGCCAAGATGGCTCCAAGGTGGCACCACAGTGGCACCAAGATGGCGCCAAGGTGGCTCCAAGATGGCACCAACATGGCATCAAGGTGGCACCATGGTGGCATCAAGGTGACATCAAGGTGGCTCCAAGGTAGCACCAAAGTGACATCAAGGTGGCACCAAGGTGACACCAAGGTGGCCTCAAAATGGCACCATGGTGGCACCAAAATGGCACCAAGGTGACATCAAAGTGACACCAAGATGGCGCCAAGGTGGCACCATGGTGGCACCAAGATGACATCAAGGTGGCTCCAAGATGGCACCAACATGGCACCAAGGTGGCACCACGGTGGCACCAAGACGGCGCCAAGGTGGCGCCAAGATGACATCAAGGTGACATCAAGGTGGCTCCAAGATGGCTCCAAGGTTGCACCAAAGTGACATCAAGGTGGCACCAAGGTGACATCAAGGTGGCTCCAAAATGGCACCACGGTAACACCAAGGTGGCCTCAAAATGGCACCATGGTGGCACCAAAATGGCACAAGGTGACATCAAAGTGACACCAAGATGGCTCCAAGGTGGCACCATGGTGGCACCAAGGTGACATCAAGGTGACATCAAGGTGGCTCCAAGATGGCTCCAAGGTGGCACCAAGATGGCCTTAAGGTGGCTTTAAAATGGCATCAAGATGGCACCAAGGTGGCTCCAAAACAGCACCAAGGTGGCACCAAGGTGACATCAAGGTGACACCAAGATGGCCTCAAGGTGGCACCAAGATGGCACCAAGAATGGGGACAAATGGTGACAAATGGTGACAAACGGGAACAAATGAGGACCAACAAGGACAAACGAGGACAAATTGGGACAAATGGTGACAAACTAGGAAAAATTAGGACAAACGAGGACAATTAAGGACAAACGAGGACAAACTGGGACAAACGAGGCCAAACTGGGACAAACTGGGCCAATCCCCGGCCCGAGGTGTCCCCGGTGCTGACCCGAGAGCCGCGACACGGCGTCGGCGGCGAAGACGGCGGTGGCCTCGTGGCGCGTGTCCACCACGCGGATGCCCATCTTCTCGCAGGCCACCAGCACGGGCGAGATGTGGCCGCCGGGCAGCGTGAAGAGGAAGCGCACGCCGTGGGCACGGAGAACCTCGGCCACCAGCTCGCCGCCGTGACGGGGACTGGCCGTGTCCACCTGCGGTGACACGGTGACACGGGTGACATCTGTCTCCGTGTTCCACCTGTACCACCCATCCCAGCTGTGGTCACCACGGAGTCAGTGGTGACACGGGTGACATCTGTCCTCCGTGTTCCACCTGTGCCACCCGTCCCAGCTGTGGTCACCACGGGGTCAGTGGTGACACAGTGACATGGTGACATCTGTCCTCCCTGTTCCACCTGTGCCACCCGTCCCAGCTGTGGTCACCACGGGGTCAGCAGTGACACAGGGACACGGGTGACATCTGTCCTCAATGTTCTCGTGTTCCACCTGTGCCACCCGTCCCAGCTGTGGTCACCATGGGGTCAGTGGTGACACGGGTGACATCTGTCCTCCGTATTCCACCTGTGCCACCCGTCCCAGCTGTGGTCACCATGGGGTCAGCGGTGACACGGTGACATCTGTCCTCCATGTTCCACCTGTGCCACCCGTCCCAGCTGTGGTCACCACGGGGTCAGCAGTGAATCTGGTGACACAGGTGACATCTGTCCTCCATGTTCCACCTGTGCCACCCGTCCCAGCTGTGGTCACCATGGGTCAGGTGGGGGACACGGTGACACGGGTGACATCTGTTCTCCGTGTTCCACCTGTGCCACCCGTCCCAGCTGTGGTCACCATGGGGTCACCACGGGGTCAGCAGTGACATGGGGACACGGTGACAGGGGTGACATCTGTCCTCCGTGTTCCACCTGTGCCACCCGTCCCAGCTGTGGTCACCATGGGGTCACCATGGGGTCAGCAATGACACAGTGACACAGGTGACATCTGTCCTCCTTGTTCCACCTGTGCCACCCGTCCCAGCTGTGGTCACCATGGGGTCACCACGGGGTCAGCAGTGACATGGGGACACGGTGACACAGTGACATGGTGACATTTGTCCTCAGTGTTCCACCTGTGCCACCCGTCCCAGCTGTGGTCACCATGGGGTCAGCAGTGACACGGTGACATGGTGACATGGTGACATCTGTCCTCCTTGTTCCACCTGTGCCACCCATCCAGCTGTGGTCACCACGGGGTCACCATGGGGTCAGCAGTGACACAGTGACACAGGTGACATCTGTACTCCGTGTTCCACCTGTGCCACCCGTCCCAGCTGTGGTCACCATGGGTCAGCAGTGACCCTGGTGACACGGGTGACATCTGTACTCCAGGTTCCACCTGTGCCACCCGTCCCAGCTGTGGTCACCATGGGGTCACCATGGGGTCACCAGTGACATGGGGACATGGTGACATGGTGACATTTGTCCCTCAGTGTTCCACCTGTGCCACCCGTCCCAGCTGTGGTCACCACGGGGTCAGCAATGACAGTGACACGGGTGACATCTGTCCTCAATGTTCTCCGTGTTCCACCTGTGCCACCCGTCCCAGCTGTGGTCACCATGGGGTCAGCGGTGACCCTGGTGACACCGGTGACATCTGTACTCCATGTTCCACCTGTGCCACCCATCCAGCTGTGGTCACCACGGGGTCAGCAATGACAGTGACACAGGTGACATCTGTCCTCCTTGTTCCACCTGTGCCACCTGTCCCAGCTGTGGTCACCACGGGGTCACCATGGGGTCAGCAGTGACATGGGGACACGGTGACATGGTGACATTTGTCCTCAGTGTTCCACCTGTGCCACCCATCCCAGCTGTGGTCACCACGGGTCAGCAATGACACAGTGACACCGTGACATGGTGACATGGTGACATTTGTTCTCCATGTTCCACCTGTGCCACCCATCCCAGCTGTGGTCACCACGGAGTCAGCGGTGACCCTGGTGACACAGGTGACACCTTGTCCTCGATGTCCTCCCTCCCTCCTGTGCCACTGATGTCACCTGTGCCCATCTCCCCTGTCCCACCCATCTCGCCTGTCCCCAGCGTCCCCTCAGTGTCCCCCCATCCCCAATGTCCCCAGTGTCCCCAATGTCCCCTCAGCCCCTGGTGTCCCCCCAGTCCCCAGTGTCCCCCATGTCCCCCCCAGAGTCCCCAATGTCCCCCCAGTGTCCCCAATGTCCCCCCGTGTCCCCAGACCTTGTGCAGCAGGCGGTAGAGGAGCCCGAGGCGCTGGGCCACCACCAGCAGGACCAGGGCCACCAGCCCGGCACAGGCACAGCCCAGCCCGGCCACCACGTCCATGGCTGCAAAACAACGGGGCCACCGTGAGAACCCCTGGGGACACCCTGGGGACACCGTGAGAACCCCTGGGGACACCCTGGGGACACCGTGGGAACCCCTGGGGACACCATGGGGACACCGTGAGAACCCCTGGGGACACCCTGGGGACACCATGGGAACCCCTGGGGACACCGTGGGAACCCCTGGGGACACCATGGGGACACCATGGGAACCCCTGGGGACACCCTGGGGACACTGGAGAACCCCTGGGGACACCATGGGGACACCGTGGAACCCCTGGGGACACCATGGGGACACCATGGGAACCCCTGGGGACACCCTGGGGACACTGGAGAACCCCTGGGGACACCATGGGACACCGTGGGAACCCCTGGGGACACCCTGGGGACACTGGAGAACCCCTGGGGACACCGTGAGAACACCTGGGGACACCATGGGGACACCATGGGAACCCCTGGGGACACCATGGGGACACCGTGAGAACCCCTGGGGACACCATGGGGACACCGTGGGAACCCCTGGGGACACCCTGGGGACACCGGAGAACCCCTGGGGACACCGAGGGAACCCCTGGGGACACCGTGAGAATCCCTGGGGACACCGTGGGAACCTCTAGGGACACCCTGGGGACACCATGGGGACACCGTGGGAACCCCTGGGGACACCCTGGGGACACTGGAGAACCCCTGGGGACACCGTGAGAACCCCTGGGGACACCGTGAGAATCCCTGGGGACACCGTGGGAACCCCTGGGGACACCGTGAGAACCCCTGGGGACACCATGGGAACCCCTGGGGACACCATGGGGACACCGTGGGAACCCCTGGGGACACCCTGGGGACACTGGAGAAACCCCTGGGGACACCATGGGAACCTCTGGGGACACCATGGGGACACCATGGGGGACACCGTGGGAACCCCTGGGGACACCCTGGGGACACTGGAGAACCCCTGGGGACACCGTGGGAACCCCTGGGGACACCATGGGAACACCGTGGGAACCCCTGGGGACACCCTGGGGACACTGGAGAACCCCTGGGGACACCGTGGGAACCCCCTGGGGACACCATGGGGACACCGTGGGAACCCCTGGGGACACTGGAGAACCCCTGGGGACACCGTGGGAACCTCTGGGGACACCATGGGGACACCATGGGAACACCGTGGGAACCCCTGGGGACACCATGGGAACCCCCGGGGACACCGTGGGGACACCATGAACCCATTGGGGACACCAGGGAAACCCTTGGGGACACTGTGGGGACACAGGAACCCATTGGGGGACACCAGGAATGGCCTGGGGACATCATGGGAACCCACTGGGGACACTGTGGGAACCCCTGGGGACACCGTGGGGACACCATGAACCCAACAGGGCCACCACGGGAACCCCTAGGGACACTGTAGGGACACCGTGGGAACCCTTGGGGACACCGTGAGAACCCCTGGGGACACTGCGGGGACACCGTGGGGACACCATGGGGACATCAGGAACCAATGGGGAAACTGGGAATGGCCTGGGGACATCGTGGGAACCCTTGGGGACACTGTGGGACACATGGAACCCATTGGGGACACCATGGGAACCCCTGGGGACACCGTGGGGACACCATGAACCCAACAGGGCCACCATGGGACCCTTGGGGACACCGTGGGGACACCGTGGGAACCCTTGGGGACACTGTGGGGACACCAGGAACCCATTGGGGACACCAGTAACTGCCTAGGGACACCATGGGAAGCCCTGGGGACATTATGGGACACCATGGGACACCGTGAGCCCAACTGGGCCACCATGGGAAGCCCTGGGGGACACCGTGGGGACACCGTGAACCCATTGGGGACACCATGGGAACCCTTGGGGACACCGTGGGGACACCGTGAACGCAACAGGGCCACTGTGGGAACCCCTGGGGACACCGTGGGGACACCAGGAACCATTGGGGACACCATGGGAACCCTTGGGGACACCGTGGGGGACACCAGGAACCCATTGGGGACACCAGTAACTGCCTAGGGACACCGTGAGAACCCCTGGGGACACTGTGGGGACACCATGAACCCACTGGGGATATCATGGGAACCCCTGGGGACATTATGGGGACACCATGGGGACACCATGGGGACACCATGAACCCAACAGGGCCACCATGGGAAGCCTGGGGACACCATGGGGACATCAGGAACCCAATAGGGAAACTGGGAATGGCCTGGGGACATTGTGGGAACCCCTGGGGACACTGTGGGGACACATGGAACCCATTGGGACACCATGGAAACCCTTGGGGACACTGTGGGGACACCATGAACCCATTGGGACACCATGGGAACCCTTGGGGACACTGTGGGGACACCGTGAACGCAACAGGGCCACCGTGGGAACCCCTGGGGACACCGTGGGGACACCAGGAACCCATTGGGGACACCAGTAACTGCCTAGGGACACCGTGGGAACTCTTGGGAACACTGTGGGGACACTGTGAACCCGACAGGGCCACCGTGAGAACCCCTGGGGACACTGTGGGGACACCATGGGACACCATGAACCCGACAGGGCCACCGTGGGAACCCCTGGGGACCTGTGGGGACACCATGAACCCATTGGGGACACATGGGATGGGAACCCTTGGGGACACCGTGGGGACACCGTGAACCCATTGGGGACACCAGGAATGGCCTGGGGACACCAGGAGTGACAGCAAATGACACGGACATTGGGGACATTGGGGACATGGGGACACTGGGGACATGGGGACATTGGGGGACACTGGGGACATGGGGACAGCGGGGACAGCGGGGACATTGGGGACCAGGTTAACTGAAGCTGGATTAATTAAACCCCAATTAATTAAACCCCATTAATTAATTAAACCCGGATTAATGGAACCCAGTTTAATTAATTAGACCAGGTTAATTAAACTCTGGAGTAATTAAACTCTGGATTAACTGAACCCCGTTAAACCAGTCCCAGTTTAACCAGTCCCAGTTTAACCAGTCCACCACACCCCGCCCACCTCATTTGCATAATCACGCGGCTCATTTGCATAATCACCCAGACTCCCTGCCTTAATTACCCTTAACGAAGTTCTCCCCTCCCCCAAACATTCCTGGAATTCCCTCCCCCATCCCAAATTCCCCCTTTCTCGTCCCAAAACCTGGTGGGACCCAAACTGGGACCTTTGTCACCCCTGTCCCCAAGGCCACCCAGACACCAGTGTCACCTCTGTCCCCAAGGCCACCCCACCCCAGTGTCACCCCTGTCCCCAAGGCCATCCCAATCCATGATTGTCCACTTTGTCCCCAAGGCTATCCCTGTCCCCAAGGCCACCCCACCCCATTGTCCCCTCTGTCCCCAAGGCCACCATGGTGCCCAGCTGTCCCCCCTGTCCCCAAAGCCACTCTGACCCCAAGGCCACCTTTATCGTCCACTTTGTCCCCAAGGCCACCCCGATCCTCGATTGTCCCCCCTGTCCCCAAGGCCACCCTGGTCCCTGATTGTCCCCTTTGTCCCCAAGGCCATCCCAGTCCCTCATTGTCACTAAGGCCACCATGGTGCCTGACTGTCCCTGTCCCCCATTGTCCCTTCTGTCCCCAAGGCCACCACGGTCCCCCATTGTCCCTTCTGTCCCCAAGGCCACCACGGTCCCTCATTGTCCCCTCTGTCCCCAAGGCCATCCCTGTTCCCCCACACGTCCCTATTGTCACCGTGCCTGTGTCCCCATGTCCCCACCCCCACGACCCCCGAGTCCCCGGGACCCCCCCCAGGTGTCCCCTCAGTGCCACCTCCGTGTCTCCTCAGTGTCCCCAGACCCCCTCCCGAGACCCCCGGGCCCCTCCCACGGGGTGTCCCCTCCTTGTCCCCCCCCTCCGTGTCCCCTCCTTGTCCCCACGACCCCCCAATGGCCGGTGTCCCCCCCGGGTGTCCCCTCCTTGTCCCCGTGTCCCCTCCTTGTCCCCACGACCCCCCCTGAGCCCCCCCCGGGTGTCCCCTCCTTGTCCCCACGACCCCCCCTGAGCCCCCCCCAGTGTCCCGGGCCCCCCCCCTCAGGTGTCCCCCGCTGTCCCCCGGTGTCCCCCGCTGTCCCCCGCTGTCCCCAGCCCCCCCCCGCCCCCGCTGTCCCCTCACCTGTCCTTCCCGGAAGCGCCGCGCGCGCCTTGGCCACGCCCACACCTGCCGACCACACCCACCCCCCGGCCCCGCCCACACGCGCCCCTTCCCGCCGGAGTCACGTGACACCCGCCGCGCAGAGCCCGCTTCCGGGTCGGCGCGGTGACGTCATCGACACGCCGCCCGCCACCGCCGCGGCGCGCTGATTGGTGGATTGCGGGAGGGGGTGGAGAAATGGGCGGGGCGATGGGGGGAGGAGGCGTGGCCTGACGGGGGATTCCCCCCCGGGGGGATCCCCGGTTTGGGGGGGGGGACGGGGGACGAGGAGGTCCCGATTGGGGGCGGGGTTTAAATTGGGGGGGCGCTCTGGGGGTCCCATAGGGGGAAATGGGGAATTTGGGGGGGGCTTCAAATGGGGGGGGTCATTTGGGGTCACCTGTGGGGGTCTGTTTTGGGGGGGGCTTCAAATTTGGGGTCACCCATGGGGGAGAAATGGGGAATTTGGGGGGGGGCTTCAAATGGGGGGGTCATTTGGGGTCACCTGTGGGGGTCTGTTTTGGGGGGGGGCTTCAAATTTGGGGTCACCCATGGGGGAGAAATGGGGAATTTGGGGGGGGGCTTCAAATGGGGGGGTCATTTGGGGTCACCTGTGGGGGTCTGTTTTGGGGGGGGGCTTCAAATTTGGGGTCACCCATGGGGGAGAAATGGGGAATTTGGGGGGGGGGTGTCATAATTTGGGGGTCTCCCATGGGGGGGTTGTTCCATGGGGAGGGGGCTTCCCTTGAGGGGGGTTTCCCATGGGGGGGTCCATTTTTGGGGGTCCTCAAATTTGGGATCTCCCGTTGGGCGAGGTCTCAGGGGGGTCGGTGTCGTTTTTTGGGGGGGCTTCACATGGGGAGGGGTCTTGTTTCGGGGGGGGGTCCCTTCGGGGTCACCCGTTTTTGGGGAGGGGGTTCATTGGGGGGAGTTAATTTAGGGGTTCCCACGGGGGTCTCCCATGGGGGTCCCGTTTTTTTGGGGGGGGTCTTCATTTGGGGGTCTCCCTTTGAGGGGGGGGTCACCCATTTTGGGGGGGCGGACTCCCATGGGGGGCGGTTTCCCATTTTGGGGTGGGCTTCGCACGGTGGGGGGGAGGAGTTGGGTGAATTTTTGGGGGGTCCAACCCATGCGAGAGGGGGTGTCTCACTTTGGGGGGGGGTCCCCAGGTGTCCCCAGCGCCCCCCCCCCGCAATGTCGCCTGTCCCTTTCCCTGCCCCGGCGACAGCGGTGGGGAGGGGGAAACAAAAATTCCACGCAGGAAACTCCGGAGGCGAAATCCCCGCGGGAGGTGGCACTTGGGGACACTTGGGGACACTCGGGGACACTTTCCATTCGCCGTGACGTCACCGCCCGGAGGGTCCCCGAAACACCCCCCGCCCACGGTGTCGCCGGTTCCCCGCCGGTCTGTCCCCACCCCCGGTGTCGCTTTGTCCCCACCCCCGGTGTCGCTTTGTCCCCTCGGGGTCCCCTCCCGGTCCCTCCCGGTCCCCTCCAAGGTGTCCCCAACCCCTCCTTGGTGTCCCCACCCCTTCCCGCTCCTTTCCCGGTGTCACCGTCCCCTCCCTGATGTCACTGTCACCTTCCCAGTCCCTTCCCCGATGTCGCTGTCCCCATCCCCGCTGTCCCCTCCTTGATGTCACTGTCGCCACCCCCGCTGTCCCTTCCCTGATGTCACTGTCCCCTTCCCGATGTTCCAGTCCCCTCCCCTGTCCCCGCTGTCCCCTCCCGCTGTCCCTTCCCTGATGTCACTGTCCCCATCCCGCTGTACCTTCCTTGATGTCACTGGCCCTTCCCCGCTGTCCCCTCCCCTGTCCCCTCCTGTCCCCGCTGTCCCCTCCCCGATGTCCCTTCCCTGATGTCATTGTCCCCTCCCCTGTCCCCGCTGTCCCCTCCCCTGTCCCCTCCCCAATGTCCCTTCCCTGATGTCATTGTCCCCTCCCCTGTCCCCTCCTGTCCCCTCCCCTGTCCCCGCTGTCCCCTCCCCTGTCCCCTCCTGTCCCCTCCCCAATGTCCCTTCCCTGATGTCACTGTCCCCGCTGTCCCCTCCCCGATGTCCCTTCCCTGATGTCATTGTCCCCTCCCCTGTCCCCGCTGTCCCCTCCTGTCCCCTCCCCGATGTCCCTTCCCTGATGTCACTGTCCCCATCCCGCTGTCCCCTCCCCTGTCCCCGCTGTCCCCTCCCCTGTCCCATCCTGTCCCCTCCTGTCCCCTCCCCTGTCCCCTCCTGTCCCCTCCCCTGTCCCCGCTGTCCCCTCCCCTGTCCCGTCCCTGATGTCACTGTCCCCGCTGTCCCCTCCCCTGTCCCATCCTGTCCCCTCCTGTCCCCTCCCCTGTCCCCTGCTGTCCCCTCCCCTGTCCCGTCCTTGATGTCACTGTCCCCATCCCGCTGTCCCCTCCCCTGTCCCCGCTGTCCCCTCCCCTGTCCCCTCCTGTCCCCTCCCCTGTCCCCGCTGTCCCCTCCTGTCCCCTCCCCTGTCCCCATCCCGCTGTCCCCTCCCCTGTCCCTTCCCTGATGTCACTGTGCCCATCCCGCTGTCCCCTCCCCTGTCCCCTCCTGTCCCCTCCCCTGTCCCCGCTGTCCCCTCCCCTGTCCCTCTCCCGTTAAAAGCCGGCCCCGCTCCGCTCTGTCGCCGATGTCGCCGCGATGTCGCCTCTCGCCGACCCCGAGAATCCCCCGCCAGCCCCCTGCCCCTGCCGGTGCCTCTGCCCGGACCGGGACCAGAACCGGGACCGGGACCAGAACCGGGATCAGATCGGCGACCAGAACTGGGACCCGATCCGGGGCCAGAACCGGGACCAGAACCGAGACCAGAGCCGGGATCAGAACCGAGACCAGAGCCGGGATCAGATCCGCGACCAGAACCGGGATCAGATCCGCGACCAGAACCGGGACCAGAACCGGGACCGCGATCAGAACTGGGACCAGAACCGGAACTGGAACGTGAACCAGGACTGGGACCCGATCCGGGACCAGAGCCGTCACCAGAACTGGACCCAGAACCGGGACCATCACCACCACCATCACCAGGACGGGGACCAGAACCGGGACTGGGCCCAGCAGCGGCACCAGCAGCAGCGGTCCCGGTGCCGGTGCCGGTTCCGCCGCCTGGCCCCGGCCCTGGCCGCTCTCGCCGCCGCCGCGCTCGGGGCCGCCGCCGTGCTGGGGGCGCTGCGGGTGCAGCCGCCGGTGAAGGTGGGCACGGGGCCGGGGGGTGTCCGTCTGTCCGTCCGTCTGTCCATCTGTCCTGAGGGCTGGGTGTCTGTCTGTCCGTCCGTCCGTCTGTCTGTCCATCTGTCCTGAGGGCTGGGTGTCTGTCTGTCTGTCCGTCTGTCTGTCTGTCCGTCTGTCCGTCTGTCCGTCTGTCCGTCTGTCCTGAGGGCTGGGTGTCTGTCTGTCTGTCCGTCCGTCCGTCCGTCTGTTCATCTGTCCTGAGGGCTGGGTGTCTGTCTGTCTGTCCGTCCGTCCGTCCGTCCGTCTGTCCTGAGGGCTGGGTGTCCGTCCGTCCGTCCGTCCGTCCCGTCCGTCTGTCCTGAGGGCTGGATGTCTGTCTGTCTGTCCGTCCGTCCGTCCGTCCGTCTGTCCTGAGGGCTGGGTGTCTGTCTGTCTGTCCGTCCGTCCGTCCGTCCGTCTGTTCATCTGTCCTGAGGGCTGGGTGTCAGTCTGTCTGTCCATCCGTCCATCTGTCTGTCCGTCTGTCTGTCCGTCTGTCCTGAGGGCTGGGTGTCCGTCCGTCCGTCCGTCTGTCCATCTGTCCTGAGGGCTGGGTGTCCGTCCGTCTGTCCGTCCGTCTGTCCGTCCGTCTGTCCTGAGGGCTGGATGTCTGTCCGTCCGTCCGTCCGTCTGTCTGTCCATCTGTCCTGAGGGCTGGGTGTCTGTCTGCCTGTCCGTCCGTCCGTCCGTCCGTCCGTCTGTCTGTCCGTCTGTCTGTCCGTCTGTCCATTTGTCTGTCCGTCTGTCCTGAGGGCTGGGTGGCCGCTTGGCCCGCGGGCCAGAGGTCCCGGGTGTCCGTTTGTCCTGGTGTCCGTTTGTCCTGGGGCCCCGTTTTCCAGTTGCCCAAATGTCCAGTCGCCCAGGTGTCTGTTTGTCCTGGTGTCCGTCTGTCCTGGTGTCCATTTCCCTGGTGGTCTGGGTGTTTGTCCAGGTGTCTGTCTGTCCTGGTGTTTGATTGTCCGGGTGTTCGGCTGTCCGTCTGTCTGTCCATCCAGGTGTCCGTCCATCCGGGTGTCCAGTTGTCAGCCTCGCTGTCCATCTGTCCGTCCGTCCGTCCATCTGGGTGTGTGTCCGGGTGTCCGTCCAGGAGTTTTGTCCATCTGTCTGTCCTCCTTGCCCCGGGGCTTTGTCCGTCTGTCCAGGTGTCCATCCATGTCTGTCCGTTCACCCAGGTGTCCCTCTGTCCATCCATCCCCGTGTCCATCTGTCCATCCCCGTGTCCACCCAGGTGTCCACCCAGGTGTCCATCTGTCCATCCAGGTGTCCATCTGTCCATCCCCGTGTCCACCCCTCCTGTCCCCTCCCCGGTGACCAACGTCGCCCTCCCGTGCCTCAGTTTCCCCCAATCCCAAATCCCCTTTTTTCCCTTCCAAATCCCGAAATTTCCTCTTTTTTCCACCCAAATCCTGCAATTTCCTCTTCCCCCCCCCCCCCCAAATCCTGGAATTTCCCCTCTTTTTTCCCCTCCAAATCCCGAAATTTCCTCTTTTTTCCCCACCCAAATCCCGAAATTTCCTCTTTTTTCCCCTCCAAATCCCGAATTTTTCTCTTTTTTCCACCCAAATCCTGGAATTTCCTCTTTTTTTTCCCCACCCAAATCCTGGATTTTCCCCCTTTTTTCCCCCCCAAATCTCAAAATCTCCCCAAACCAAAATTTACCAAAAATTTACCAAACCCAAAATTTAGTAAACATAAAACCACTACACTAAGTAGTGTTTCTGCCTAGTTTAAAATTAAAACTATGACACCCAAATACCATCATTTTCCCTTTTCCCTAAATCCCGGAATTTTCCCTTTTTTCCGCACAAATCCCAGAATTTCCCCTTTTTCTCCCAAATCCCGGAATTTTCCCTTTTTTCCGCACAAATCCCAGAATTTCCCCTTTTTCTCCCAAATCCCAGAATTTCCCCTTTTCCCGCAGACACCGGAATTTCCCCTTTTTCCCTAAATACCAGAAATTTCCCTTTTTTTCCCCCAAATCCCCGAATTTCCCCTTTTTCTCCCAAATCCCGGAATTTTCCCTTTCCCCCCCAAAAAAAAACCTCCCGGCGGGGGCGGGGCCTGGGGGGACTCCCCACTTCCCCTTTCCCTGTGGGAGGGGCTTGGGGACATCGGGGACACCTCGGGGACATCGGGGACACCTCGGGGACACCTCGGGGACACCTCGGGGACACCTTGGGGACATCAAGGACACCTTGGGGACACCTCGGGGACACCTCGGGGACATCTTGGGGACATTGGGGACACCTTGGGGACATCAGGGACACCTCGGGAACACCTCGGGGACATCTTGGGGACATCAGGGACACCTTGGCGACATCGGGGACACCTCGGGGACACCTTGGGGACATTGGGGACATCTTGGGAACACCTCGGGGACACCTTGGGGACACATTGGGGACACCTCGGGGACACCTTGGGTACATCAGGGACACCTTGGGGACATCAGGGACACCTTGGGGACATGTTGGGGACACGTTGGGGACCCTCGGGGACATTGGGGACATTGGGGACATCTTGGGGACACCTTGGGGACATTGGGGACACCTTGGGGACACCTTGGGGACATCAGGGACAACTCGGGGACACCTTGGGGACATTGGGGACACTCTGGGGACACCTTGGGGAACACCTTGGGGACACCTTGGGGACAACTCGGGGACACCTTGGGGACATTGGGGACACCTTGGGGACACCTTGGGGACATCGGGGACACCTTGGGGACATTGGGGACCTCCCGCTGACGTTTGTCCCCTCCTGTCCCCTCCCCTTCCAGGTCGCCACCGCCGCCCACATCCTGCTCAGTGCCGGTGAGTCCCGATGTCCCCTGGTGTCACCCGGTGTCACCCGATGTCCCCTGCTGTCCCCTGGTGTCCCCTGGTGTCACCTGGTGTCACCCCGTGTCCCCCAATGTCCCCTGATGTCCTCTCTTGTCCCCTGGGTCCCCTCTTGTCCCCTGATGTCCCTCAATGTCTCCCAATGTCCCCTCCTGTCCCTCGATGTCCCCTCCTGTCCCCCGGTGTCCCGCATCAGTGTCACCTCCCCCCCTCCCCCAGTCATCTCGAAATTGTCACTCGGGCTCCTCGCAGAGGAAGTGTCGCCTCCCCCGTGTCACCTCCCCCGTGTCGCCTCCCGATGTCACCTCCCCGATGTCACCTCCCGATGTCCCCTCGCCGATGTCACCGCCTCCACGGCATCCGGGGGTGGCACAGGCGCCGTCACGGAGTGTCCCAGGGTGTCACAGTGTCCCCAGGGTGTCACAGTGTCCCTGAGGTGTCATGGAGTGTCCCCGAGGTGTCAGTGTCCCCGAGGTGTCATGGAGTGTCCCAGGGTGTGTCACTGTCCCCATGGTGTCAGTGTCCCCAAGGTGTCAGTGTCCCCGAGGTGTCACGGAGTGTCCCAGGGTGTCACAGTGTCCCCAAAGTGTCATGGAATGTCCCCAGGGTGTCACAGTGTCCCCAAGGTGTCAGTGTCCCCATGGAGTCAGTGTCCCCAAAGTGTCACGGAGTGTCCCCAAGGTGTCATGGAATGTCCCCAGGGTGTCACAGAGTGTCCCTGTGGCCCCCAGGGTGTCACAGTGTCCCCGAGGTGTCACTGTCCCCATGGTGTCAGTGTCCCCGAGGCGTCATGGAATGTCCCCGAGATGTCACAGAGTGTCCCCAAGGTGTCAATGTCCCCAAGGTGTCATGGAATGTCCCCAGAGTGTCACAGAGTGTCCCTGTGGTTCCCAGGGTGTCACAATGTCCCCAGGGTGTCCCTGACTGTCCCCGTGTCCTTTTGGGTCACCCTTGGTGCCACCCCCTCCCCTGTGTCCCCTTCCCCACCTTTTGTCCCCTCTGTCCCCAATGATCAATGTCCCCAATGTCCCCAGTGTCCCCAGTGTCCCCAGTGTCCCCTGACTCACCTCATGTCCCTTCTGTCCCCACTGACTGCTGTCCCACTGTCCCCTCTGTCCCTGTGTCCCCACTGTCCCCATGTCCCACTGACCTCTGTCCCCTCTGTCCCCATATTCCCATGTCCTCTCTGTCCCCTGTTGTCCCCATGTCCCCCAGACCGCTGTCCCCATGTCCCCTGTCCCCTCTGCCCCCACTGTCCCTGTGTCCCTCTGTCCCCTTGTCCCCACTGACTGCTGTCCCCTGTCCCCACTGTCCCCCTGTCCTCTGTCCCCCGACCTCTGTCCCACTGTCCCCGTGTCCCTCTGTCCCCATGTCCCCCCTGACTGCTGTCCCCTCTCTCCCCATGTCCCCACTGTCCTGGTGTCCCACTGTCCCCGTGTCCCTCTGTCCCCATGTCCCCACTGACTGCTGTCCCCGTGTCCCCTCTGTCCCCCTGACCTCTGTCTCTCTGTCCCTTGTCCCCATGTCCCTCTGTCCCCGTGTCCCCACTGTCCCCATGTCCCCATGTCCCCATGTCCCTCTGTCCCCCTGACCTCTGTCCCTCTGTCCCTCTGTCCCTTGTCCCCATGTCCCCAATGTCCCCGTGTCCCCACTGTCCCCGTGTCCCCCTGACCTCTGTCCCTCTGTCCCCTGTCCCCATGTCCCCACTGTCCCCGTGTCCCCCTGACCTCTGTCCCCTGTCCCCGTGTCCCCAATGTCCCCGTGTCCCCCTGACCTCTGTCCCCCTGACCTCTGTCTCTCTGTCCCTCTGTCCCTTGTCCCCATGTCCCTCTGTCCCCATGTCCCCAATGTCCCCATGTCCCCACTGTCCCCGTGTCCCCCTGACCTCTGTCCCCTGTCCCCATGTCCCCAATGTCCCCGTGTCCCCCTGACCTCTGTCCCCATGTCCCCGTGTCCCCTCTGTCCCCATGTCCCCAATGTCCCCATGTCCCCCTGACCTCTGTCCCCCTGACCTCTGTCTCTCTGTCCCTCTGTCCCTCTGTCCCTTGTCCCCATGTCCCCTCTGTCCCTGTGTCCCCCTGACCTCTGTCTCTCTGTCCCTCTGTCCCTTGTTCCCATGTCCCCTGTCCCTGTGTCCCCACTGTCCCCGTGTCCCCCTGACCTCTGCCCCCTGTCCCCCTGTCCCCATGTCCCCACTGTCCCCAATGTCCCCGTGACCTCTGTCCCTTGTCCCCATGTCCCCACTGTCCCCGTGTCCCCCTGACCTCTGTCCCCTGTCCCCATGTCCCCACTGTCCCCAATGTCCCCCTGACCTCTGTCCCCTCTGTCCGTGTGTCCCCACTGTCCCTCTGTCCCCTGTCCCCGTGTCCCCTCTGTCCCTGTGTCCCCCTGACCTCTGTCTCTCTGTCCCTCTGTCCCTCTGTCCCTTGTCCCCATGTCCCTCTGTCCCCGTGTCCCCATGTCCCCACTGTCCCCGTGTCCCCCTGACCTCTGTCCCCTGTCCCCGTGTCCCCAATGTCCCCGTGTCCCCCTGACCTCTGTCCCCTCTGTCCCCATGTCCCCAATGTCCCCATGTCCCCACTGTCCCCAATGTCCCCCTGACCTCTGTCCCCTCTGTCCCCAGGCTCGCTCTCCTCCTCCCCGGCCTGGCTCTACCAGGACGGCGTCCAGGGCTCCTTCCTGAGCGCCGACGTCCGGCCGGAGCCCCCGGGGACGCTGCGGGTGACGTCGGGCGGCCTCTACCTGCTCTACGGCCAGCTGGGGCTGTCCTGCACGGGGGACACCTGTCCCCGCCGCCGCGTCACCCTGCTGCTGCGCCGCGCCGCGTCCCCGCGGCCGCTGCTGGCCGTGCCCCTGGCGCTGCCCGCCGCCGCCGCCGCGGGCCACCGGCAGCGCTCGGCGCTGGCCCAGGCCGTGGGGCAGCTGTGGCCGGGGGACGTCCTGAGCCTGGAGCTGGCCGGGGACGCGGCGCGGGACGCGGGCGGGTGGCAGCTGGACCAGGACGAGCGCGAGGGGAACTTCGTGGGGCTGCTGCGCATCGCGGGCGGGTGACGGCCGGTGGCGCCCGGGGTGGCAGCGGGGTGACACCGGGGTGGCAGCGGGGTGACACCCGGGGTGACACCCGGGGTGGCGGTGGACGGCCTGGTGTCCTGCCGGTCAGCTGCCGGGGTGGGGCTTGGGGACGTCCGGGATGCCTGAGTGTGAGGTTTGGGGACATCGAGGGACATCGGTGACGTCCAAATCCAGAGGTTTGGGGACATCGAGGGACATCGGTGATGTCCAAATCCAGAGGTTTGGGGATATTGAGGGACACCGGTGATGTCCAAATCCAGAGGTTTGGGGACATCCAGGGACATCGGTGATGTCCAAATCCAGAAGTTTGGGGACATCGAGGGACATCGGTGATGTCCAAATCCAGAAGTTTGGGGACATCCAGGGACATCGGTGACGTCCAAATCCAGAGGTTTGGAGATATTGAGGGACACCGGTGATGTCCAAATCCAGAGGTTTGGGGACATCCAGGGACATCGGTGATGTCCAAATCCAGAAGTTTGGGGACATCGAGAGACACCGGTGATGTCCAAATCCAGAGGTTTGGGGACATCCAGGGACATCGGTGACGTCCAAATCCAGAGGTTTGGAGATATTGAGGGACATTGGTGACATCCAAATCCAGAAGTTTGGGGACATCCAGGGACACCGGTGATGTCCAAATCCAGAGGTTTGGGGACAAAGGACATCACTGACATCCATGGTTGGAGATTTGGGGACGTCAAGGGACATTGCTGGCATCCGAATCAAGAGATTTGGGGACGTCAAAGGGTAATGGTGACATCCAAACACGGAGGTGTGGGGACAAGGGACATCGGTGACGTCCATGGTTGGAGATTTGAGTGACACGACCCCCGTGCCCAGAGATTTGGGGACATGGAGTGACATCGGTGACATCCAGGGTTGGAGATTTGGGGACATGGAGTGACATCGGTGACCTCCACACCCAGAGATTTGGGGACATCGAGTGACATCAGTGACCTCCACACCCAGAGATTTGGGGACACCAAGTGACATCGGTGACATCCAAGGTTGGAGATTTGTGACAAGGGGCTTTGGTGACATCGGTGTTTGGAGATTTGGCTGCAAAGGACATTGGTGACATCCACACCCAGAGATTTGGGGACATCGAGTGACATCGTGACCTCCACACCCAGAGATTTGGGGACATCAAGGGACATCGGTGACACCTGTGGTCAAAGATTTGAGTGACAAAACCTCCACACCCAGAGATTTGGGGACATCAGGGGACAACGGTGACATCCTTGGTTGGAGATTTGGGGACATCGAGTGACGTCGGTGACCTCCACACCCAGAGATTTGGGGACATGGAGTGACATCGGTGACATCCAAGGTTGGAGATTTGTGACAAGGGGCTTTGGTGACATCGGTGTTTGGAGATTTGGCTGCAAAGGACATCGGTGACATCCACACCCAGAGATTTGGGGACATCGAGTGACATCGTGACCTCCACACCTGGAAGTTTGGGGACATCAGGGGACATCGGTGACATCCATGGTCAAAGATTTGAGTGACAAAACCTCCACACCCAGAGATTTGGGGACATCAGGGGACATCGGTGACATCCGTGGTCAAAGATTTGAGTGACAAAACCTCCACACCCAGAGATTTGGGGACATCAGGGGACATCGGTGACATCCATTGTTGGAGATTTGGGGACACCGAGTGACATCGGTGACCTCCACACCCAGAGATTTGGGGACATCAGGGGACATCGGTGACCGCCATGGTTGGAGATTTGGGGACATCGAGTGACATCAGTGACCTCCACACCCAGAGATTTGGGGACACCAAGTGACATCGGTGACATCCGTGGTTGGAGATTTGTGACAAGGGGCTTTGGTGACATCGGTGTTTGGAGATTTGGCCGCAAAGGACATTGGTGACATCCACACCCAGAGATTTGGGGACATCGAGTGACATCGTGACCTCCACACCTGGGAGTTTGGGGACATCAAGGGACATCGGTGACATCCGTGGTCAAAGATTTGAGTGACAAAACCTCCACACCCAGAGATTTGGGGACATCGAGTGACATCGGTGACACCTGTGGTTGGAGATTTGGGGACATCGAGTGACATCGGTGACATCCGTGGTTGGAGATTTGGGGACATCAGGGGACATCGGTGACATCCGTGGTTGGAGATTTGGGGACATTGAGTGACATCGGTGACCTCCACACCCAGAGATTTGGGGACACTGAGTGACATCGGTGACCGCCATGGTTGGAGATTTGGGGACATCGAGTGACATCAGTGACCTCCACACCCAGAGATTTGGGGACATCGAGTGACATCGGTGACCTCCATGGTTGGAAATTTGGGGACATCGAGTGACATCGGTGACCTTCACACCCAGAGATTTGGGGACACCGAGTGACATCGGTGACACCTGTGGTTGGAGATTTGGGGACATCGAGTGACATCGGTGACCCCCCCTCATTTGGTGCTTGGGGACATTTGGTGACGCAGTGCTGGACACTTGGGGACACTTGGGGACACTTGGGGACATTTGGGGACCCAGTGCTGGACACTCGGGGAGCCCCTGGGACCTCCTTGGGGACACTTTTGGAAGAGGGGGGGGGTGTCCCTGCTGTCCCCAACCCCCCTAAATTATTTTTCTTAATTAATTATTTATTAATTAACTCATAAATTTATTTATGGATTATTTAAGGCCTGGATTGTCCCTCCCAAAAAAAAAAAAAAAAAATCCGAGGGGACAACCCTGGGGTGGCACCGAGGGACAAAATTCGCCCCAAACCTCCCAGAATTTGCCCCGGGGTGTCCAAATTTACCCCAGAAACTTCGAATTTACCGAAATCACCCCAAATTTTACCCCGGGAAACCCAAATTCGCTGAAATCCCCCCCCAAAATTTGTCCTGCAGTCCCCCCAGATTTAACCCTGGCTCCCCTAAAATTGCCCCAAATTCCCCCAAATTTGCCCCAGGATCTCCGGTTTTGAAGAGATCCACCCCAAATCCCAAATTTGTCCTGGAACTCCCAAAATTTGCCCCTGAGCCCCAGATTTGCCCCAGAAACCCCAAATTTGCCCCAAATCCCCCAAATTTGCCCCAGTCCCACCAATTTTAAAGAGATTCCCCCCAAAATTTGTCCCAGACTCTCCAAAATTTGCCCCAGGTCTCCCCAAAATTTGCCCATGAGCCCCAGATTTGGTGCAGAAACCCCAAATTTGCCCCAGTCCCACCAATTTCAATGAGATCCCCCCCAAATTTGTCCCAGACTCCCCAAAATTTGCCCCAGAAACTCCAAAATTTGCCCCAGATCCCCCCAAAATTTGCCCCAATCCCTCCAATTTTACAGAGTTTCCCCCCAAATTTGTCCTGGAGCCCCCAAAATTTGCCCCAGATCCCCCCAAAATTTGCCCCTGAGCCCCAAATTTGCCCCAAATCCCCCAAATTCACCTCAGTCCCACCAATTTTTAGAGAGATCTCCCAAAACTTGTCCCAGACTCCCCAAAATTTGCCCCAGATCCCCCCAAATTTGCCCCAAATCCCCCAAATTCGCCGATTTTAAAGAGATCCCCTCAATTTTTTCCCCAGAAACTCCAAATTTTGCCCCAGATCCCCCCCCAAAATTTGCCCCAAACCCCCCAAAATCTCCCCAGATCCCCCGAATTTAACCCCAGAACCTCCTGCACCCCGAATTTCTGCGGCGTCTGCGGGGTTGAGGCGGCTCCGGGTGCCGGAAAAGGCTCCGGAAAGTTCCGGAAACCGCGGGGCCCACGCGTGGGGTGTGGGGCGAGGGGGGGGGCTGGGATTGGGGTGCGAAATGTGGGGTGCAGGGTTTGGGGTGTGAAATGTGGGGTGCGAAATTTGGGGGGCGGGATTTGGGGTGGGAGATGTGGGGTGCGAAATGTGGGGTGCAGGGTTTGGGGTGTGAAATGTGGGGTGCAGAGTTTGGGGTGGGAAATGTGGGGTGCAGGGTTTGGGGTGTGAAATGTGAGGTGCGAAATTTGGGGGGCGGGATTTGGGGTGGGGAAATGTGGGGGGCAGAATTCGGGGTGCAGGGTTTGGGGTGTGGGGTTTGGGGTGCAAAATGTGGGGTGCAGAGTTCGGGGTGGGAAATGTGGGGTGCAGGGTTTGGGGTGCAGGATTCGGGGGGGCGGGATTTGGGGTGTGGAATGTGGGGTGCAGGGTTTAGGGTACAAAATGTGGGGTGCAGAATTTGGGGTGCCGAGTTCCGGGTGGGAAATGTGGGGTGCAGGGTTTGGGGTGTGGGGATGGGGGTGTGAAATGTGGGGTGGAAAATGTGGGGTGCAGAATTTGGGGTGCAGAGTGTGAGGTAGGAAATGTGGGGTTCGGGGTTTGGGGGTGTGGGGATGGGGGTGTGAAATGTGGGGTGCAGAATTTGGGGTGCAGAGTTCGCGGTGGGAAATGTGGGGTGCAGAGTGTGGGGTTTGGGGGTGCAAAATGTGAGGCGCAGAATTTGGGGTGCAGAGTTCGGGGTGAGAAATGTGGGGTGCAGAATTTGGGGTGCAGGGTTTAGGGTATGAAATGTGGGGTGCAGAGTTCTGCGTGGGAAATGTGGGGTGCAGAGTTTGGGGTGCAGAGTGTGAGGTAGGAAATGTGGGGTTTGGGGTTTGGGGGTGCGGGGTGCAGAATTTGGGGTGCAAAATCTGGGGTGAGAAATGTGGGGTGGAGAGTGTGGGGTGCAGAATGTGGGGTGCAGAGTTTGGGGTGCAGAGTTTGGGGTGCAGGGATTGGGACGCAGAGTTTGGGGTGTGGGGTTTGGCCTGGGAAATGTGGGGTGCAGAGTTCGGGGTTTGGGGGTGCAAAATGTGAGGCGCAGAATTTGGGGTGCAGAATTTGGGGTTTGGCGTGGGAAATGTGGGGCACACAATTTGGGGTGCAGAGTTCGGGGTGAGAAATGTGGGGTGAAGAATTTGGGGTGCAGGGTTTAGGGTATGAAATGTGGGGTGCAGAGTTCTGCGTGGGAAATGCGGGGTGCAGAATTTGGGGTGCGGGGATTGAGGCTCAAAATGTGGGTTGAGAGATGTGGGGTGCAGGGCTTGGGACACAGATTTTGGGGTGCAGAGTTCGGGGTGGGAAATGTGGGGTGCAGAGTGTGGGGTGCAAAATATGGGTTGAGAAATGTGGGGTGCAGAGTGTGGTGGGAAATGTGGGGTTGAGGGTTTGGGGTTCAAAATGTGGGGTGCGGAATTTGGGGTGCAGAGTTTGGGGTTTGGCGTGGGAAATGTGGGGTGCAGAATTTGGGGTGCAAAGTTTGGGGTGGGAAATGTGGGGTGCAGAGTTCGGGGTGGGAAATGTGGGGTGCAGGGTTTGGGGTGTGGGGATGGGGGTGTGAAATGTGGGGTGCAGGGTTTGGGGTGCAGAATTTGGGGTGCAGAGTGTGAGGTTGGAAATGTGGGGTTCGGGGTTTAGGGGTGCAGGGTGCAGAATTTGGGGTGCAAAATCTGGGGTGAGAAATGTGGGGTGCAGAATTTGGGGGCAGGGATTGGGGTCCCTTGACCCCAGTGGTGTCCCCGTGTCCCATTTAGTGTCCCCACGTCCCCAGTGATGTCTCCATGACCTCTGTGGTGTCCCTGTGACCCCTGTGGTGTCCCCACGTTCCCTGCAGTGTCCCCACATCCCCTCTGGTGTCCCCATGTCCCCTGTGGTGTCCCCCGTGGTGTCCCCATGTCCCCTCTGGTGTCCCCTGTGATGTTCCTATATCCCCTGTGATGTCCCCATGTCCTCTCCGATGTCCCCGTGTCCCCTGTGATGTCCCCATGTCCCCTCTGGTGTCCCCGTGTCCCCTCTGGTGTCCCCATGTCCTCTCCAGTGTCCCCGTGTCCCCTCTGGTGTCCCCCGTGATGTCCCCTCTGGTGTCCCCATGTCCTCTCCAATGTCCCCATGTCCTCTCCGATGTCCCCATGTCCCCTCTGGTGTCCCCATGTCCTCTCCAGTGTCCCCATGTCCCCTGTGATGTCCCCATGTCCCCCCTGGTGTCCCCGTGTCCCCTCTGGTGTCCCCCGTGATGTCCCCTCTGATGTCCCCATGTCCTCTCCAATGTCCCCATGTCCCCTGTGGTGTCCCCGTGTCCCCCGTGATGTCTCCTGTGATGTCCCCATGTCCTCTCCAGTGTCCCCGTGTCCCCTGTGATGTCCCCATGTCCTCTCCGATGTCCCCGTGTCCCCTCTGGTGTCCCCCGTGATGTCCCCCCTGGTGTCCCCATGTCCTCTCCGATGTCCCCATGTCCCCCCTGGTGTCCCCATGTCCCCTGTGGTGTCCCCGTGTCCCCTCTGGTGTCCCCCGTGATGTCCCCTGTGATGTCCCCATGTCCCCTGTGATGTCCCCATGTCCTCTCCGATGTCCCCGTGTCCCCTCTGGTGTCCCCCGTGATGTCCCCTCTGGTGTCCCCATGTCCTCTCCGATGTCCCCGTGTCCCCTCTGGTGTCCCCCGTGATGTCCCCCCTGGTGTCCCCATGTCCTCTCCGATGTCCCCATGTCCCCCCTGGTGTCCCCATGTCCCCCCTGGTGTCCCCTGTGGTGTCCCCATGTCCCCCCTGTAATGTCCCCGTGTCCCCTCTGGTGTCCCCGTGTCCCCCCTGGTGTCCCCGTGTCCCCTCTGGTGTCCCCCCCCCCTCCCAGGACACCACCCCACGCCCGCTGCTCAGAAATAACTTTTTTTTTTTTAACCAAAAAAGAACCAAACAAAACCAAGGGGAGGTGACCAAAGGTGACGGGACGGCGGTGACACCCCGGGGTGGGTGACACCGGGGGGGGACAGGTGACACCCCGAGGGGACAGGTGACACCGGGACTCAGCTGGGGCAGCCGAAGAGCGTCATGGTCTCGGCGAACTCCAGGAAGTCCTGGCAGCGCCCCTGGAGCGCCGCGTCCTGGCACGAGCCCGGCGACGGCCACTCCTCCAGCCAGGTGTCCTTGCCCACCAGGTACGAGAATCTGGGGACACGGGGACAGGTGTGGGGACACGGGGACAGGTGTGGGGACAGCGGGGGACAGGTGTGGGGACAGGTGTGGGGACAAGGGACATGGGGACAGGTGTGGGGACACAGGGAAAGGTGTGAGGACAGGTGTGGGGACATGGGGACAGGTGTGGGGACACAGGGACAGGTGTGGGGACAAGTGTGGGGACAGGTGTGGGGACAGGTGTGGGGACAGGTGTGGGGACATGGGGACATGGGGACAGGTGTGGGGACACGGGGACAGGTGTGGGGACACGGGGACAGGTGTGGGGACAGGTGTGGGGACACGGGGACGGGTGTGGGGACATGGGGACAGGTGTGGGGACAGGTGTGGGGACAGGTGTGGGGACAGGTGTGGGGACAAGGGACATGGGGACAGGTGTGGGGACACAGGGACATGGGAACATGGGGACATGGGGACAGGTGTGGGGACAGGTGTGAGGACAGGTGTGGGGAAAGGTGTGGGGACAGGTGTGGGGACAGGTGTGGGGACAGGTGTGGGGACAAGGGACATGGGGACATGGGGACAGGTGTGGGGACAGGTGTGAGGACAGGTGTGGGGACACGGGGACAGGTGTGGGGACAGGGGACAGGTGTCGGGACACAGGGACAGGTGTGGGGACAGGTGTGGGGACAGGTGTGGGGACACGGGGACATGGGGACATGGGGACAGGTGTGGGGACAGGTGTGGGGACAGGCGTGGGGACGTGGGGACAATGGGGACCGTGTTCCTCCAGCATCCCCCCGTGTCCCCCCCATGTCCCTCCCATGTCCTTCCCATGTACCCCCAGTGTCCCCTCAGCAACCCCGGTGTCCCCCCATGTCCCCTCCATGTCCCCCCCATTGTCCCCGGTGTCCCCTGTGTCCCCCCAGTGTCCCCAGTGTCCCCTCAGCATCCCCATTGTCCCTGGTGTCCCCCATGTCCCTCCATGTCCCTCCATGTCCCTCCATGTCCCCCCCATGTCCCCCCGGTGTCCCCCCGTGTCCCTGCGGTGTCGGCGGTGTCCCCAGTGTCCCCGGTGTCCCCCCAGTGTCCCCCCCGGTGTTCCCAGTGCCCCCCCAATGTCCCCAGTGTCCCCCCCATGTCCCCCCATGTCCCCCCAATGTCCCCATTGTCCCTGGTGTCCCCCCATGTCCCCCCGTGTCCCCCCATGTCCCCCCGGTGTCCCCCCGTGTCCCCCCGGTGTCCCCCCGTGTCCCTGCGGTGTCGGCGGTGTCCCCAGTGTCCCCGGTGTCCCCCCAGTGTCCCCCCCGGTGTTCCCAGTGCCCCCCCAATGTCCCCAGTGTCCCCCCGTGTCCCCCCATGTCCCCCCGGTGTCGGCGGTGTCCCCATTGTCCCCGGTGTCCCCCCAATGTCCCCCGTGTCCCCCCGGTGTCCCCCCGTGTCCCCCCATGTCCCCCCCATGTCCCCCCGTGTCCCCGCGGTGTCGGCGGTGTCCCCATTGTCCCCAGTGTCCCCCCGTGTCCCCGCGGTGTCGGCGGTGTCCCCATTGTCCCCGGTGTCCCCCCGTGTCCCCGCGGTGTCGGCGGTGTCCCCAATGTCCCCAGTGTCCCCCCCATGTCCCCCCGTGTCCCCGCGGTGTCCCCATTGTCCCCATTGTCCCTGGTGTCCCCCCGTGTCCCCCCGGTGTCCCCGCGGTGTCCCTACTGTCTGCCGGTGACCCAGAGGTCGCTGGCCTGTCCCCACACCAGGTACTCGTGTCCCGCGCGCAGCTGCAGCGCGTCCCTGCACTGCTGGTGGCTCACAAAGGTCCTGTTGCTGCCCGCGGGGTCCTCGTCCGTGCCTGGACAGCGGCACCGTGTCACCGTGTCACCGTGGCACCGTGGAACCATGGCACCATGGAACCATGGAACCATGGCACAGTGTCACCGTGTCACCGTGTCACCGTGTCACCGTGTCACCGTGGCACCATGGAACCGTGGCACCGTGGCGCTGTGGCACCACGGCACCATGGCACCACGGCACAGTGTCACCATGTCACCGTGGCACCATGGAACCATGGCACCGTGTCACCGTGTCACTGTGTCACCATGGCACCGTGGAACCATGGAACCATGGCACAGTGTCACAATGTCACCGTGTCACTATGTCATCGTGGCACCACGGCACCGTGTCACCATGGCACATTGGCACCACAGCACAGTGTCACCGTGTCACCGTGTCACCGTGGCACAGTGTCACTGTGTCACCGTGTCACCGTGTCACCGTGTCATCGTGGCACCATGTCACCGTGGCACCACGGCACAGTGTCACCATGGCACCGTGTCACCGTGGCACCATGGCACAGTGTCACCGTGTCACAGTGTCACCGTGTCACCGTGGCACCACGGCACCATGGCACCATGGCACCACGGCACAGTGTCACCATGTCACCTTGGCACCATGGAACCATGGCACCGTGTCACCGTG
Source organism: Delichon dasypus (assembly GCA_037837765.1). Lineage (NCBI taxonomy): Eukaryota > Metazoa > Chordata > Aves > Passeriformes > Hirundinidae > Delichon > Delichon dasypus. Next base: position 116,430 of record JBBAXF010000078.1, on the reverse strand, counting down.
TCACCGTGTCACTATGTCATCGTGGCACCACGGCACAGTGTCACTGTGTCACCGTGTCACCGTGTCACCATGGAACCATGGAACCATGGCACCATGGCACCATGGCACTGTGTCACCGTGTCACCGTGGCACAGTGTCACCGTGGCACCGTGGCACTGTGTCACCGTGTCACCGTGGCACCGTGGCACAGTGTCACCGTGGCACCATGGCACTGTGTCACCGTGTCACCACGTCACCATTGGCACCACGGCACAGTGTCACCATGTCACTGTGTCACCATGGCGCCATGGCATAGTGTCACCACTGCACAGTGTCACCATGGCACCATCACACAGTGTCACCGTGTCACCATGGAACCATGGCACCATGGCACAATGTCACCATCGCAAAGTGTCACCGTGTCACCGTGTCACCCTGTCACCCTGTCACCACGTCACTGTTGGCACCATGGCACAGTGTCACCATTATCACCGTGTCACCACGGCACAGTGTCACCGTGTTACCAAGGCACAGTGTCACCGTGTCACCATGTCACCATGGCGCCATGGCACAGTGTCACCATGGCACGGTGGCACCATGGCACCGTGGCACCATGTCACTGTGTCACTGTGTCACCAAGGCACAGTGTCACTGTGTCACCGTGTCACCATGGCACTGTGTCACTGTGTCACCACGGCACTGTGTCACCGTGTCACCGTGTCACCATGTCACAGTGTCACCACGGCACGGTGTCACGATGCCACAATGTCACAATGTCACCGTGTCACCATTATCACCATGTCACTGTGTCACCATGGCACCATGGCACAGTGGCACCATGTCACTGTGTCACCGTGTCACCAAGGCACAGTGTCACTGTGTCACCATGTCACCCTGTCACCGTGTCACCATGGCACCATTGGCACCATGGCCCAGTGTCACCATGGCAGAGTGTCACTGTGTCACCATGGAACCATGGCGCCATGGCACAGTGTCACCATGGCACGGTGGCACCATGGCACAGTGTCACCAAGGCACAGTGTCACCGTGTCACCATGTCACCCTGTCACCATGTCACCATGTCACCACTGGCACCATGGCACAGTGTCACCATTGCACAGTGTCACCGTGTCACCATGTCACCCTGTCACCGTGTCACCATGTCACCACTGGCACCATGGCACAGTGTCACCATGTCACCATGTCACCACGGCACAGTGTCACAATGCCACAATGTCACAATGTCACCGTGTCACCATTATCACCGTGTCACCACGGCACAGTGTCACTGTGTCACCACGGCACAGTGTCACCGTGTCACCGTGTCATCGCGGCATGGTGTCACCATGTGACCAGGTGACCATGTCACCGTGTCACCATGTCGCGTCACCTCGTCACCGTGTCACCGGGTCACCATGTGACTGTGTGACCGTGTCACTGCATCACCGTGTCACCACGTCATCATGTCACCGTGTCACAGGGTGACACCGACCCCAAAAGGGTGACATTGACCACAGCTGGGTGACACTGACCCCAGAAGGGTGACACCGACCCCACGTGGGTGACACCGACCCCGCCAGGGTGACACCAGCCCCGCCTGGCTGTCCCCAGCCAGCCCACTCGAGTGTCCCCAGCTGCAGGTGGCCGTGTCCCCCCTGTGGTGACTGTGTCACCCTGCTGGGGTGACCCTGTCCCCACCATGGTGGCCTTGTCCCCCCCGAGGTGGCCTTGTCCCCCCAAGGTGGCCTTGTCCCCCCCTGAGGTGGCCTTGTCCCCCCGAGGTGGCCTTGTCCCCACCCCTGGTGACCTTGTCCCCACCATGGTGGCCTTGTCCCCCCTGAGGGTCCCACCGTGGTGGCCTTGTCCCACCAGGGTGGCCTTGTCCCCACCCCTGGTGGCCTTGTCCCCCCGAGCTGGCCTTGTCCCACCATTGTGGCCTTGTCCCCACCCCTGTTGGCCTTGTCCCACCATGGTGACCTTGTCCCCCCTGAGGTGGCCTTGTCCCCACCCCTGGTGGCCTTGTCCCCACCATGGTGGCCTTGTCCCCCCGAGGTGGCCTTGTCCCCACCATGGTGGCCTTGTCCCACCATGGTGGCCTTGTCCCCACCCCTGGTGGCCTTGTCCCCCCGAGCTGGCCTTGTCCCCCCGAGATGGCCTTGTCCCCCCGAGGTGGCCTTGTCCCCACCCCTGGTGACCTTGTCCCCACCCCTGGTGGCCTTGTCCCCCCGAGGTGGCCTTGTCCCCCCGAGGTGGCCGTACCCATCTTGATGACCGACAGGACGTTCATGATGTAGTTGTCGTGGGACGGGGTCTCCTCGCGGGCCACCAGCCTCACCTTGTACACTGCCAGGGGACACGGGGACAGCGCTGTCACCCCCCCTGGGGTGGCCCCGCCGTGTCCCCTCCCTGTCCCCAATGTCCACCTGCCATGATCCCGTATCACCCCATGTCCCCAGTGTCCCCAGTGTCCCCAATGTCCCCAATGACCCCAATGTCCCCAACATCCCTGATGTCCCCAATGTCCCTGTTGACCTCATTGTCCCCAAAGTCGCCCTGTCCCCAATGTCCCCATTGTCCCTGACATCCCTGATGTCCCCAACGTTCTCAGTGCTCCCAATGCCCCCAATGCCTTCTTGTCCCCAGTGTCCCCAATGTCCCTGCTGTCCCCAATATCCCCATTGTCCCCATTGTCCCCAATATCCCCAATGTCCCCAGTGTCCCCAATGTCCCCAATGTCCCCAGTGTCCCCAATATCCCCAATGTCCCCAGTGTCCCCATTGTCCCCATTGTCCCCAGTGTCCCCACTGTCCCCAATGTCCCCACTGTCCCCAATATCCCCACTGTCCCCAGTGTCCCCATTGTCCCCATTGTCCCCATTGTCCCCATTGTCCCCAATGTCCCCAGTGTCCCCAATGTCCCCAATGTCCCCAATATCCCCATAGTCCCCAGTGTCCCCATTGTCCCCATTGTCCCCAGTGTCCCCAGTGTCCCCAATATCCCCATAGTCCCCAGTGTCCCAAATGTCCCCATTGTCCCCATTGTCCCCATTGTCCCCAATGTCCCCATTGTCCCCATTGTCCCCGCTGTCCCCGTGTCTCACCGAAGTCCACCCCGGGCTCGCAGGCGCGTTCCACGCGTTGGTTGACGGTGATGGCCTCGGGCTTCTCCTGCCGCTTGAAGCAGCTCTCTGTGGGGACATCATGGGGACATCACGGGGACATCACAGGGACATCGCAGGGGACATCACGGGGACACAGCCGTGACAAGGTCGACCGTGGCAGGGACGTGTCCCCATCACGGTTGTGACACGTGACATCTCATCAATGGCGTGTCACCACCACGGCCATCACATGTCCCCACCACGGCCGTGACTGTCCCACCATGGCTGTGACTTGTTCCATCATGACCGTGACGTGTCCCCGTCACAATCATGATGTGTCCCACCGTGGCCATGACGTGTCCCCATCATGGCCAGGACACGTCCCCATCGTGGTCATAGCATGTGACAGTTTGTCAGGGACGTGTCCCACCATGGCTGTGACTTGTCCCATCACAGGTGTGACGTTTCCCACCATGGCCATGAAGAGTCCCCATCACATCAAGGTGTCCCCATCATGACCACGACGTGTCCCACCACGGCTGCGACACATCCCCACCGTGGCCATCATGTGTCCCATCATGACCAGGACATGTCCCATCATGGTGACATGTGACAGCTCATCAGTGACATGTCCCACCATGGCTGTGACGTGTCCCACCGTGGCCATAACTTGTCCCCAGCACATGACGTGTCCCATCATGGCAGGGACATGTCCCCACCACGGCCATGACATGTCCCCATCATATCAAGGTGTCCCACCATGACTGTGACATGTCCCACCATGACCATGAAGTTCCATCATATCAAGGTGTCCCCACCACGGCCATGACATGTCCCCATCACATCAAGGTGTCCCACCGTGGTCAGGAGATGTCCCCATCACGGTGACATGTGAAAGCTCATCAGCGACGTGTCCCACCATGGCTGTGACATGTCCCACCATGACCATGAAGTCCCATCATATCAAGGTGTCCCACCATGACTGTGACGTGTCCCACCATGGCCATAACTTGTCCCCAGCACATCAAGGTTTCCCATCATGACCATGACGTGTCCCACCATGGCAGGGACATGTCCCCATCATGACCCCATCACATCAAGGTGTCCCCGCCATGGCTGTGACGTGTCCCCACCATGACTGTGACGTGTCCCACCATGACCATGAAGTCCCATCATATCAAGGTGTCCCACCACGGCCATGACATGTCCCCATCACATCAAGGTGTCCCACCGTGGTCAGGAGATGTCCCCATCACGGTGACATGTGACAGCTCATCAGTGACGTGTCCCCACCATGGCTGTGACGTGTCCCACCATGACTGTGACATGTCCCACCATGACCATGAAGTCCCATCATATCAAGGTGTCCCACCATGGCTGTGACATGTCCCCATCGTGACTATGCTGTGTCCCACCATGGCTGTGACATGTCCTCATCACATCAAGGTGTCCCACCATGGCAGGGACGTGTCCCACCCAGCCAGGGCTGTCTGCCCCTGTGTCCCCATGTGTGTCCCCGTGTGTGTCCTGGTGTCCCGCTGTCCCCGTGTCCCCATGTGTGTCCCGGTGTCCCTGCGTGTGTCCCCATGTCCCCATGTGTGTCCCGGTGTCCCCATGTGTGTCCCCGTGTCCCTGTGTGTGTCCCAGTGTCCCCGCGTGTGTCCCCATGTCCCCATGTGTGTCCCGGTGCCCCCGCGTGTGTCCCGGTGTCCCCATGTGTGTCCCCGTGTGTGTCCTGGTGTCCCGCTGTCCCCGTGTCCCCATGTGTGTCCGGGTGTCCCCGTGTGTGTCCCAGTGTCCCCCCGTGTGTCCCCGTGTCCCCATGTGTGTCCCCGTGTCCCCGTGTGTGTCCCCATGTCCCCGCGTGTGTCCCCGTGTCCCCGCGTGTGTCCCCATGTCCCCATGTGTGTCCCCATGTCCCCATGTGTGTCTCCATGTCCCCATGTGTGTCCCCGTGTCCCCGTGTGTGTCCCCGTGTCCCCGCGCGTGTCCCCATGTCCCCGTGTGTGTCCCAGTGTCCCTGTGTGTGTCCCCGCGCGTGTCCCCGTGTCCCCATGTGTGTCCCCGTGTCCCCGCGTGTGTCCCCGTGTCCCCTCGTGTGTCACCTTCGGCACAGCGACAAACGTCCCCCTGGCAGATCTTGCTCAGTTTCCCTCCCTCCTTGTCCGGGTGGTAGAACCGGGTGCAGCGATCGTCTGTGGGGACACGGGGACAGCAGGGGACATCAGGGGACATCAGGGGACATCAGGGGACATCAGGGGACATCAGGGAACAGCAGGGAACAGCAGGGGACATCAGGGGATGGCAGGGGACATCAGGGGATGGCAGGGGACAGCAGGGGACATGGGGACAGCAGGGGACAGCAGGGGATGGCAGGGGACACGGGGACAGCAGGGGACAGCAGGGGACAGCAGGGGACACGGGGACAGCAGGGGACAGCAGGGGACAGCAGGAGATGGCAGGGGACATCAGGGGACAGCAGGGGACATCAGGGAACAGCAGGGGACAGCAGGGGACATCAGGGGATGGCAGGGGATGGCAGGGGACATCAGGGGATGGCAGGGGACAGCAGGGGACACGGGGACATCAGGGGATGGCAGGGGACATCAGGGGACACGGGGACAGCAGGGGACAGCAGGGGACAGCAGGGGACATCAGGGGACATCAGGGGATGGCAGGGGACACGGGGACAGCAGGGGATGGCAGGGGACATCAGGGGACATCAGGGGATGGCAGGGGACAGCAGGGGACACGGGGACAGCAGGGGACATCAGGGGACAGCAGGGGACATCAGGGGACATCAGGGGACACGGGGACAGCAGGGGACAGCAGGGGACATCAGGCGACATCAGGGGATGGCAGGGGACAGCAGGGGACAGCAGGGGACGGCAGGGGACAGCAGGGGACAGCAGGGGACAGCAGGGGATGGCAGGGGACACGGGGACAGCAGGGGACATCAGGGGACATCAGGGGATGGCAGGGGACAGCAGGGGACGGCAGGGGATGGCAAGGGACAGCAGGGGACACGGGGACATCAGGGGACAGCAGGGGACAGCAGGGGACAGCAGGGGACAGCAGGGGATGGCAGGGGACAGCAGGGGACAGCAGGGGACAGCAGGGGACATCAGGGACATTGGGATGGGGACGCTGAGAGAGGGACACGGAGTGGGGACATCCAGGACAAAGGCACAGGAGGGGACACAGAGGGGACTTCGGGGAGAGCAGGGGACGGTGGGGACCCAGGAGTGACACAGGTGACACAGGTGACAGGTGACACACAGGTGGCACAGGTGACAGAGGCGACACACAGGTGACAGAGGTGACACACAGGTGGCACAGGTGACACACAGGTGGCCCAGGTGACACAGGTGACACACAGGTGACAGAGGTGACACACAGGTAGCACAGGGGACACACAGGTGACAGAGGCAACACACAGGTGACACAGATGACACAGGTGGCACAGGTGACACAGGTGACACACAGGTGACACAGGTGACACACAGGTGACACAGGTGACACAGGTGACAGGTGACACAGGTGACACACAGGTGACACAGGAGACACATGTGACACACATGTGACACACAGATGACACAGGTGTCACACAGATCACACAGGTGACACAGAGGTGACACAGGTGACACAGGTGACGCAGGTGACACAGGTGACACAGGTGACACAGGTGGCACAGGTGACACAGGTGGTAGGTGACACAGGTGACCCAGGTGACCCAGGTGACACAGAGGTGACACAGGTGACACAGGTGACACAGGTGGCAGGTGTCACAGGTGACCCAGGTGACACAGGTGACACACAGGTGACACAGGTGACACAGGTGGCACACAGGTGACACAGGTGACACAGGTGGCACAGGTGGCAGGTGTCACAGGTGACACAGGTGACACAGGTGACACAGAGGTGACACTGGTAGGTGACACAGGTGTCACAGGTGACACAGGTGACACAGGTGTCACAGGTGACACAGGTGGCACAGGTGGCAGGTGTCACAGGTGGCACAGGTGGCACAGGTGGCACAGGTGGCACAGGTGGCAGGTGTCACAGGTGACACAGGTGACACAGGTGGCACAGGTGGCACAGGTGACACAGGTGTCACAGGTGACACAGGTGGCACAGGTGACACAGGTGACACAGGTGACAGGTGGCACAGGTGGCACAGGTGACACAGGTGACACAGGTGACACAGGTGACACAGGTGACACAGGTGGCAGGTGGCACAGGTGGCACAGGTGACACACAGGTGACACAGGTGACACAGGTGACACAGGTGGCACAGGTGGCACAGGTGGCAGGTGGCACAGGTGACACAGGTGACACAGGTGACACAGGTGGCAGGTGTCACACACCGATCTTGTAGTAGCTGTAGACACTGACGGCCGCGGGCTGGATCAGCCCCACCTGGAAGCGCTGGTGCGCCTTGAAGGCGAAACATTCCTGGGCCTTGTGTGACACCTGGGGACAGAGGGACAGAGGGGACAGGGACAGAGGGACAGGGACAGGGACAGAGGGGACAGAGGGACAGAGGGACAGGGACAGGGACAGGGACAGAGGGACAGGGGACAGGGACAGGGACAGGGACAGGGACAGAGGGACAGGGATGGGGACAGGGACAGAGGGACAGTGATAGAGGGACAGAGGGACAGAGGGACAGAGGGACAGAGGGACAGAGGGGACAGGGACAGAGGGACAGGGACAGGGACAGGGACAGGGACAGGGACAGGGACAGGGATAGAGGGGACAGGGACAGAGGGACAGGGATGGGAACAGGGACAGGGACAGAGGGATGGGGACAGGGACAGAGGGGACAGGGATGGGGACAGGGACAGAGGGACAGTGATAGAGGGACAGAGGGACAGAGGGACAGAGGGACAGAGGGACAGAGGGACAGAGGGACAGAGGGACAGGGATGGGGACAGGGACAGGGGAAAGGAAAGAGGGACAGCAACAGTGGGACATGGGGACAAGGACAGGGTATGGGGACATGGGGACAGGGACAGGAGAAAGTGGAGAGGGACAGCGACAGAGGATGCAGTGACAGGGACAGGGACAGGGGACACGGGGGTGGCACTCAGACAGGCTGCGTGTCACCTCCCCAGGCTGGTCCTGTCCCCAGCCCTGTCCCCGTGCTGTCCCCACCCCTCACCTGCAGCCATCTTTGTCCCTGTCACCACCGTGAGACTGTTTCTGTCCCCAGCCCTGTCCCCATGTCCCCAAGCCCGGCTGTGTCCCTGTCACAGCCCTGTCCCCTTCCTGTCCCTGCCCCTGGCACCAACTCCATCTCGGTCCCTGTCCCATCATGTCCCCATCTCTGTCCCCATCCTGTCCCTGTCCCACCACGTCCCCATCTCTGTCCCCATCCTGTCCCTGTCCTGTCCCTGTCCCACCTTGTCCCCATCCTGTCCCACCTTGTCCCCATTCTGTCCCTGTCCCTGTCCCTGTCCTGTCCTTGTCCCACCTTGTCCCCATCTTGTCCCCATCTTGTCCCCATCCTGTCCCCATCCTGTCCCCATCCTGTCCCTGTCCTGTCCCTGTCCCACCACGTCCCCATCTCTGTCCCCATCTTGTCCCTGTCCCACCTTGTCCCCATCCTGTCCCACCTTGTCCCCATCCTGTCCCCATCCTGTCCCTGTCCTGTTCCTGTCCCACACGTCCCCATCTTGTCCCCATCCTGTCCCTGTCCCACCTTGTCCCCATCCTGTCCCTGTCCCTGTCTCTGTCCCATCTTGTCCCCATCCTGTCCCACCTTGTCCCCAGCCTGTCCCTGTCCTGTCCCTGTCCCACCACGTCTCCATCTCTGTCCCCATCCCGTCCCTGTCCTGTCCTTGTCCCCATCTCTGTCCCCATCCTGTCCCTGCCCCACCGTGTCATTGTCCCCGTCACCCTCCCTGCCCTGTCCCACCCCCGTGTCCCCGCTGTCCCCGCTGTCCCCAGTGTCCCCACCTTGTCCAGGTAAATGACGACGTTGCTCCGCTCCTTGTCCTGGTCCAGCTCGAACTTGGAGATGTACCTGTCCACGCCCTCGGACAGCTGGGGACAGCGGGGACAGAGTGACATTGGGGACAGGGTGACACCGGGTACAGGGTGACATTGGGGACAGAGTGACACTGGGGACAGTGTGACACTGGGGACAGAGTGACATTGGGGACAGGGTGACACCGGGTACAGGGTGACATTGGGGACAGAGTGACATTGGGGACAGTGTGACACTGGGGACAGAGTGACATTGGGGACAGGGTGACACAGGGGACAGGGTGACATTGGGGACAGGGTGACATTGGGGACAGAGTGACACCAGGGACGGTGGGGACAGAGTGACATTGGGGACAGTGACACAGGGTACAGGGTGAGATTGGGGACAGAGTGACATTGGGGACAGAGTGACACCAGGGACAGCAGGGACAGTGTGACACTGAGGACAGAGTGACATTGGGGACAGTGACACAGGGTACAGGGTGACACAGGGGACAGAGTGACATTGGGGACAGGGTGACACCAGGGACAGAGTGACACGGGGGACAGCGGGGACAATGTGACATTGGGACAGAGTGACATTGGGGACAGGGGGACACAGGGGACAGAGTGACATTGGGGACAGCATGACATTGGGGACAGAGTGACACCAGGCATGGGGACACGTGGGGACACGTGGGGACACGTGGGGACACCGGGAACACACAGAGACACAGGGATACTGGGAATGTGGGACACGCAGGGACACACGAGGACACGGTGAGACCGGACACAGGGGGACACGTGGGGACACGGAATGGCATCCGGACACGGGGACACGTGGAGACACATGAGGACACAGTGACATCAGGGAACGTGGGGACACCGGAGGTGTGGGGACACAAGGGCGCACATGTGGCACTGCGGGGACACGGTGGCACATGTTGGCACAAAGATTGGGGTCCCTTGTCACCCATGTCCCCCCGGTGTCCCCATGTCCTCCTGGGTGTCCCCATGTCCCCCCGGTGTCCCCATGCCCCCCCGGTGTCTCCATGTCCCCCCGGTGTCCCCATGCCCCCCTGGTGTCTCCATGTCCCCCCGGTGTCCCCATGTCCCCCTGGTGTCCCCATGTCCCCCCCGGTGTCCCCATGTCCCCCTGGTGTCCCCATGTCCTCCTGGGTGTCCTCATGTCAACCCAGTGTCCCCATGTCCCCCTGGTGTCCCCATGTCCCCCCCGGTGTCCCCATGTCCCCCCCTGGTGTCCCCATGTCTCCCCGGTGTCCCCATGTCCCCCCGGTGTCCCCATGTCCCCCTGAGTGTCCCCATGTCCCCCCTGGTGTCCCCATGTCGCCCCATTGTCCCCATGTCCCCCCGGTGTCCCCATGTCCTCATGGGTGTCCCCATGTCCTCATGGGTGTCCCCATGTCCCCCTGGTGTCCCCATGTCGCCCCATTGTCCCCATGTCCTCATGGGTGTCCCCATGTCCCCCTGGTGTCCCCAAGTCCCCCTAGTGTTCCCATGTCACCCCATTGTCCCCATGTCCCCCTGGGTGTCCCCATGTCCCCCCCGGTGTCCCCATGTCACCCCATTGTCCCCATGTCCCCCCCGGTGTCCCCATGTCCCCCCCGGTGTCCCCATGTCCTCATGGGTGTCCCCATGTCCCCCCCCGTGTCCCCATGTCCCCACACTGACCCTCCTCAGGTCCTGGACGTCCGGCGAGAATCCCGTGAGCATGGACACGTCCAGGATGGACATGGTGGCATCCACGGTGTCCAGGTACCTGTGGGGACAGCGCTGAGGCCACCCCCGCCTGTCCCCAACGCCCGCAGCGTCCCCAGCGTCCCCCTCCCCGATGTCACCGCTCCCAAAGGTCCCCACGGGACAAGGTGGGGCTGAGCGCTCTTTGTCCCCAGCGTCCCCGTCCTATCCCTGATGTCCCCAATGTCCCCATTGTCCCCATTGTCCCCAATGCCCCCACTGTCCCCATTGTCCCCAATGTCCCCATTGTCCCCAATGTCCCCAATGTCCCCAATGCCCCCATTGTCCCCATTGTCCCCAATGCCCCCATTGTCCCCAGTGTCCCCATTGTCCCCATTGTCCCCAATGTCCTCAATGTCCCCAATGTCCCCAATGCCCCCATTGTCCCCATTGTCCCCAATGCCCCCATTGTCCTCAATGTCCCCATTGTCCCCAATGTCCCCATTGTCCCCAATGTCCCCAATGTCCCCATTGTCCTCAATGTCCCCAATGTCCACACCCTATCCCTGATGTCCCTGTCCCCAATGTCCTTTCCTCCTGTTCCCCTCCCTGTGCCCAGTGTCCCTGCTGTCCCCAGTGTCCCTGTCCCCAAATGTCCCCATTTCCCTCCCTGTCCCTGCTGTCCCCAACGTCCCCGATGTCCCCAACCTATCCCTGATGTCCTTGTCCCCAATATCCCCAATGTCCCCAATGTCCCCAATGCCCCCAGTGTCCCCATCCTATCTCTGATGTCCCGGTCCTCAACATCCCCTCCCTGTCCCCAGTGTCCCAGTGTCCCCAGTGTCCCCATTGTCTCCACTGTCCCCAATGCCCCCGCTGTCCCCAATGTCCCCAGTGTCCCCAGTGTCCCCGCTGTCCCCAGTGTCCCCATTGTCCCCAGTGTCCCCAGTGTCCCCGCTGTCCCCAATGTCCCCGCTGTCCCCACCTGGTGCAGATGGTGATCTTGACAGACCTGATGACGTCCTCCTCTTCCTTGCCTGGGCGGGGACAACGAGGGGACATCGGTGGGGACACGGGGACACGGGGAGGGGACGCGGCGAGGGCAGGGAGGGGACGCTCGGGGACTCACCCATGTTCACCTCCTCCACGTCCACGCTCAGGTCGAAGCTGTCACATTTGTCGTCCTTCTCGGGGACCTTGGCGTGGTAGACGGTCACCACCGTCATCGTCCCCTTGCCCACGCCCTCGGCCTTCACCGTGAAGTCCTCGTTCAGCTTGGTCTGAGGGGACAGGGGACGTCGGGAGGGGACAGGGGACAGGGGACGTCCCCAGGAGGGACACGGAGAGGTGCAGGGGGATGTGGGGACGCGGTGGGGACGCGGTGGGGACACAGAAGGGACGGGCGGGACACAGGGGGGTGGCAGCGCTGCAGAGATGGAGGGGACAGGGGACGATGGAGGACAAGGAGGGGACACGGAGACCAGGAGGACAGGGGAGGTGACAGGGACATTGCAGGTCACAGCAAGGGAGGGGACAAGGTCAGGATGGGACAGGGAGGTGACAAGGACACCCCAGGGAAGGGACAAGGTCAGGATGGGACATTCCAGGCCTTGGGAGGACACAGAGGTGACAGAGAGGTGACAGAGAGGTGACAAGGACACCCCAGGGAAGGGATAAGGTCAAGCTGGGACATTCCAAGCCTTGGGAGGACACAGAGGTGACAGGACATGGAGGGGACAGGGAGGTGACAGGGACACTCCAGGGAGGGGACAAGGTCAGGATGGGACAGGGAGGTGACAATGACACCTCAGGGAGGGGACAAGGTCAGGATGGGACACAGACATTCCAGGCCTTGGGAGGACACAGAGGTGACAGGACATGGAGGTGACAGAGAGGTGACAAGGACACTCCAGAGAGGGGATAAGGTCAGGATGAGACATTGCAGGCCTTGGGAGGACACAGAGGTGACATGGAGGTGACAGAGAGGTGACAAGGACACCTCAGGGAGGAGACAAGGTCAGGATGGGACAGGGAGGTGACAAGGACACCTCAGGGAGGGGACAAGGTCAGGATGGGACATGGAGGTGACAAGGACACTCCAGAGAGGGGATAAGGTCAGGATGGGACATTCCAGGCCTTGGGAGGACACAGAGGTGACATGGAGGGGACAGGGAGGTGACAAGGACAACCGAGGGAAGGGACAAGGTCAGGCTGGGACATTCTGGGCCTTGGGAGGACACAGAGGGGACAGGACACGGGGTGGGGACATGGAGGGGACAAGCACGATGGTGGCCGTGGTGATGGGACAGGATTATCGCAGACCATGAGGACACCCAGAGGTGACAGGTGACAGGTGACAGGGACAGGGTGACAAAGCCACGGGGGTTTGGGACATCCCAAGCCTTGAGAGGACACAGAGGACACGGAAGGGACAATGGTGGCCACGGTGATGGGACAGGGTTATCCCAGGCCACGAGGACACCCAGAGGTGACAGTGCCAGGTGGCAGGTGGCAGGTGACAGGGGCAGGTACCTCGGTGGAGCGTGCCACCAGCGCGTTGCGGTTCTCGATGCGGTACTTGACGGGGCTGGCGCGGCGCGGCAGCAGCACCGACACGTCCAGCTCCAGCTGCTGCTGCGTCTGCGCGTCCAGCTGGTACTGGGCCAGCGCTTGGAACACCAGGATGGTGGCCTGAGGGGACACCGGGGTCACCAGGGCTTGGGGACACCAGCTGGACACACAGCTGGTACTGGGCAAGAGCTTGGAACACCAGGATGGTGGCCTGAGGGGACACCGAGGTCACCAGGGCTTGGGGACACCAGCTGGACACACAGCTGGTACTGGGCCAGCGCTTGGAACACCAGGATGGTGGCCTGAGGGGACATCAGAGTGACCATGGCTTGGGGACACCAGCTGGACACACAGCTGGTACTGGACCAGAGCTTGGAACACCAGGATGGTGGCCTGAGGGGACACCGGGGTCACCAGGGCTTGGGGACACCAGCTGTGTGTCCAGCTGGTACTGGGCCAGCGCTTGGAACACCAGGATGGTGGCCTGAGGGGACACCGGGGTCACCAGGGCTTGGGGACACCAGCTGGACACACAGCTGGTACTGGGCCAGAGCTTGGAACACCAGGATGGTGGCCTGAGGGGACATCAGAGTGACCATGGCTTGGGGACATTGGTGGAGATCCCACAAGGGTTCCTGGGTGGCCTTGGTGGCCTGAGGGGACACTGAGGTCACCAGGGCTTGGTGACACCAGCTGGAGGGTCCACAAAGGCTTCTGGATGGCCTTGGTGGCCTGGGAGGACAGGACATCACCAGAGCTTGGGGACACCAGTGGAGAACCCACAAAGGCTCCTTGGTGCCCCAAAAGGACACCGGTGTCCCCAGGGCTTGGGGACATCATCTGGAGCACCCCCAAAGCCTTCTGGGCGACCTTTGAGCTCCCATGCCACCAAAAAGACAACCCCCATCCCCGTCACCGCCAGCGCCACCAGGTGTCCAGCTGGGATGTCCCCACGGGTGGCCGGGGCTGTCCCGTGTCCCACCTGTGTGGAGCCGTAGCCCCCTCCGTAGTAGTTCTGCTGGGCGAGCCACCGGACCACCGGCCCGGCCAGCTCCAGCTTCTTCATCTGCGCCAGGGCCAGCAGCGCGTAGGACGTGCCCTCGATGTTGTAGGTGCGGGCGTTGTGCTCCTCCCAGCTGGCCCCACCTGCGGGGACATCGGGGACACCCTCAGCCACCGGGGACACCCGCGGCCACCCGGCCCCGGGCCTCAAGTTACAACCCCGGGTGTAGGCGGCATCTCGGGAGGATCCAAAGCCACTTCTGGAGAAGTTCAAGAGAACCTAAAACCAGCTGGTCTGACCCCGGTTTCAACCCTTTCCACCCCAAGGTGAGGTGTCACCTTTGAGAACCTCAGGAGGACCCAAAGTCACCTCCTCTGACCCTAAATTCCAACCCCGGATGAGGATTCAGTTCTGGAGAACCTCAGGAGAACCCAAAATCACCTCCCCTGACCCCAATTTCAACCCTTTCCATACCAACGGAAGATGTCACCTTTGGAGAACCTCACAAAGACCCAAACCCACCTCCTTTCACCCCAACTTCGACCCTTCTTGAGGTGTCACCTTTGGAGAACCTCACCAAGACCCCAAACCACCTCCTTCCACCCCTATTCTGACCCTTCCTGGGGTGTCACCTTAAAAGAACCTCACCAAGACCCCAAACCACCTCCTTTCACCCCTATTCTGACCCTTCTTGAGGTGTCACCTTTGGAGAACATCACCAAGACCCCAAACCACCTCCTTCCACCCCTATTCTGACCCTTCTTGGGGTGTCACCTTAAAAGAACCTCACCAAGACCCCAAACCACCTCCTTTTACCCCAATTCTGACCCCTGTTGAGATGTCACCTTCAGAGAACCTCATGAAGACCCAAACCACCTCCTTTCACCTCCATTTTGACTCCTGTTGAGGTGTCACCTTTGGAGCGCCTCATGAGGACCCCAAACCACCTCCTTTCACCCCAATTTTGACACTTCTTGAGGCATCACCTTAGAAGAACCTCACCAAGACCCCAAACCACCTCCTTTCACCCCGATTCTGACCCCCGTTGAGATGTCACCTTCAGAGAACCTCACCAAGACCCCAAACCACCTCCTTTCACCCCAATTTTGACACTTCTTGAGGCATCACCTTAGAAGAACCTCACCAAGACCCCAAACCACCTCCTTTCACCCCTATTCTGACCCTTCTTGGGGTGTCACCTTAAAAGAACCTCACCAAGACCCCAAAACCACCTCCTTTCACCCCAATTTTGACACTTCTTGAGGCATCACCTTAGAAGAACCTCACCAAGACCCCAAACCACCTCCTTTCACCCCAATTTTGACCCCCGTTGAGATGTCACCTTCAGAGAACCTCATGAGGACCCCAAACCACCTCCTTTCACCCCAACTTCGACCCTTCTTGAGGTGTCACCTTTGAAGAACCTCACGAAGACCCCAAACCACCTCCTTTCACCCCAGTTATGACTCCTGTTGAGGTGTCACCTTTGGAGAACCTCACCAAGACCCCAAACCACCTCCTTCCACCCCTATTCTGACCCTTCTTGGGGTGTCACCTTAAAAGAACCTCACAAAGACCCCAAACCACCTCCTTTCACCCCAGTTATGACTCCTGTTGAGGTGTCACCTTTGGAGAACCTCACCAAGACCCCAAAACCACCTCCTTCCACCCCAATTCTGACCCTTCTTGAGGTGTCACCTTTGGAGAACATCACCAAGACCCCAAACCACCTCCTTCCACCCCAATTCTGACCCCTGTTGAGGCCTCACCTTTGGAGCGCCTCATGAGGAGCTTCTCGCTCTTGAGCTTCCCGGCCAGGGCCAGCGCGTAGGACGCCAGGGCCACCGTGTAGGGCCGGGCCAGCTGCTCGTAGCGCCGGGCCAGGAAGCCGGCGGCTTTGGAGATGCTCTCGTCCAAGCTCTGGGAAGGAAGGGTGGAAAACCCGGGATCTCAGGTGGCTTCCACGAGGGTCCAGCCCCTCAGGAAGGTCCCCGTGCCCAGGTGGGGTGACTCACGTTGACGTGGTCCTTGCAGACGTCCCGCGCCTCCTCCAGGGCGATGAGGACGAAGGCG
The DNA here is from genome assembly GCA_037837765.1 of Delichon dasypus. Taxonomy (NCBI): domain Eukaryota; kingdom Metazoa; phylum Chordata; class Aves; order Passeriformes; family Hirundinidae; genus Delichon; species Delichon dasypus. Next base: position 100,036 of record JBBAXF010000078.1, on the reverse strand, counting down.
GTGAGGGACACCTCGGGCTCGGCGCCTTGGTATCCGCCCTGCGGGGCGGGAAAGGGGGAAAAACCTCGGGATCGGCCACGGCCCAAACATCTGTCCTTGGCCGGGCTGAGGGACACCCAGGGGACACCCAGGGGACACCCAGGGGACACCCAGGGGACATCCAGAGGACATCCAGGGGACATCGAAAGTTCACCCAGGGGACACCCAGGGGACACCCAGGGGACATCCAGGGGACATCCAGGGGATATCCAGGGGACACCCAGGGGACACCCAGGGGACATCCAAACTTCACCCAGGGGACATCCAAGGGACACCCAAGGGACACCCAGGGGACACCCAGGGGACATCCAAGGGACATCCAAGGGACACCCAGGGGACATCCAGGGGACATCCAGGGGACATCAAGGGACATCCAAGGGACACCCAAGGGACACCCAGGGGACACCCAGGGGACATCCAGGGGACACCCAGGGGACACCCAGGGGACACCCAAGGGAACGTCCAAACTTCACCCAAGGGACACCCAGGGGACATCCAGGGGACATCCAAGGGACACCCAGGGGACATCCAGGGGACATCCAGGGGACACCCAGGGGATATCCAGGGGACACCCAAGGGACATCCAAGGGACACCCAGGGGACATCCAGGGGACATCCAGGGGACATCCAGGGGACACCCAGGGGACATCCAGGGGACACCCAAGGGACATCCAAGGGACACCCAGGGGACACCCAGGGGACACCCAAGGGACATCCAGGGGACATCCAGGGGACATCCAAACTTCACCCAAGGGACACCCAAGGGACACCCAAGGGACATCCAGGGGACATCCAGGGGACACCCAGGGGACACCCAGGGGACATCCAAGGGACACCCAGGGGACACCCAAGGGACAACCAGGGGACATCAAGGGGACATCAAAAGTTCACCCAGGGGACACCCAGGGGACATCCAGGGGACATCCAGGGGACACCCAGGGGACATCCAGGGGACGTCCAAACTTCACCCAAGGGACATCCAAACTTCACCCAGGGGACACCCAGGAGACACCCAGGGGACACCCAGGGGACATCCAGGGGACATCCAAACTTCACCCAAGGGACACCCAAGGGACAATGGAATTTCACCCAAGGAGCATCCAAAGAATACCTGACCTTCATGAAAGGGACACCCAAGGGACATCCAAGGGGACACCCAGGGGACATCCAAACTTCACCCAAGGGACATCCAAGGGACACCCAGGGGACACCCAGGGGACATTGGAACTTCACCCAAGGGACACCCAATGGACGCTCAAAAAACACCCAAGGGACATCCAAAGAATTCCTGACCTTCACACAAGGGACACCCAAAGAACACCAAAACTTCACCCAAGGGACACCCAAAATCCACCAAAGAGACACCCAAGGGACACACAAAGAGCACCCAGGGGACACTCCAAAAACATCCCATGGACACCCAAATAACACCCAAGGGACACTCAAGGAACACCCAAGGGACACCCAAGGAATGTTTGACCTTCATCTGACCTTCACCCAAGGAACGCCCAAAGAGTGCCCAAGGAAATTCCTGAGGTTCACCTGACCTTCACCTCAGGAAAGTCCAAGGAACACCCAAGGAACACCCAAAAACCACCCAAACTTCAACCAACGAACACTCAAAGGACTTCTGAAGTTCACCTGACCTTCACTCAAGGAATGTCCAAGGAACACCCAAGGATCATCCGACCTTCACCCAAGGAACGCCCAAAGAACGCCCAAAGCTCACCAGACCTTCACCCCAAACCCCCCAAAACTCCCACCCTTCACCCAACCTCCACCCGAGGTCCCCCCCAAAGCTTCGGCCGCCTGCGGTGACGAGGCCGGGGCGTCCCCCTACCACCATCTCCTTGTGGATGACGGGCGCGTCCTCCTGGAAGACGCCGTCCGGCTTCTGCTTGTTGAGGATGAGCCACTTGACGGGGCCGCAGATCTCGCCGTGCTCGATGTCCGTCAGCTTCCTGGCCATGGCGAACACCTTGACCACGTAGGCGGTCAACCTGGGGACGGGGACACCTGAGCGTCGCGTCGGGCCCTGTCACCTGGGCCGGGCGGTGGTGGCCGCGGCGGTGGCGGTGGTGGGACCCTCACCAGGTGCTGGAGGGGCGCTTGATGAAGGCGGCGTAGGAGCTGTCGGGCTTGCGAAAGGCCAACTGCTGGGTGTAACCTGCCAGGAGATGGCCGCTGGTCAGCGGGAGGGGTGGCCAGTGGTGGCTTCAGGCCACCAGTGTCCTCCAGCTGTTGGACAATGTGAGGGGTGGCAGGAGATGGCCTCAGGTCATCGGTGTCCTCCAACTGTTGGACAGTAAGAGGGGTGGCCAGGGATGACCTCAGGCCACCAGTGTCCTCCAACTGTTGGACAATGGGAGGGGTGGCCAGTGGTGGCTTCAGGCCACCAACGTCCTCCAACTGTTGGACAATGTGAGGGGTGGCAGGAGATGGCCTCAGGTCATCGGTGTCCTCCAACTGTTGGGCAGTAAGAGGGGTGGCCAGGGATGACCTCAGGTCATCGGTGTCCTCCAACTGTTGGACAACGTAAGGGGTGGCCAGTGGTGGCCTCAGGTCATCAGTGTCCTCCAGCTGTTGGACAGTGCGTGAGGTGGCTGGGGATGACCTCAGGCCACCAGTGTCCTCCAACCATTGGACAACACAAGGGGCGGTCAGTGGTGGCTTCAGGCCACCAATGTCCTCCAGCTGTTGGACAACACGTGGGATGGCCAGTGGTATCTTCAGGCCACCAACGTCCTCCAATTGTTGGTCAATGCAAGGCGTGGCCAGTGGTGGCCTCAGGCCACCAATATCTCAGTCATTGGTCAACATGAGGGGTGGCCAGGGGTGGCTTTGGGCCACCAACATCCTCCAGACATTGGACAATGCAAGGAGTGTCCAGAGGTGGCTTCACCTGAACACCTTCAGGCCACCAAGGTCCTCCAACCGTTGGTCACCACAAGGAGCACCTGGAGGTGGCCTCAGGCCACCAATGCCCTCCAACCATTGGTCACAACAAGGAGCACCTGGAGGTGGCCTCAGGCCACCAACACCCTCCAACCATTGGCCACCACAAGGAGCACCTGGAGGTGGCCTCAGGCCACCAACACCCTCCAACCGTTGGTCACAACAAGGAGCACCTGGAGGTGGCCTCAGGCCACCAATGCCCTCCAACCATTGGCCACCACAAGGAGCACCTGGAGGTGGCCTCAGGCCACCAACGCCCTCCAACCGTTGGCCAACACAAAGAGCACCCACCCAAGCTGAGGAACCCTCAGGCCTCCAACCCACCCTGGAGCCCATCCCAGTGCAAACCAGTAACTCTGGAGAGCCCGAACCGGCATCGCCCAACCCGGGTCTCCTTCGGAGAGGAGACCTTCTGCACCACCTCGGGTGGTGGGGACGTTCTGTGACCCCAGAGAGGACACCGAGGGACAATCCCACCGCTTTTGGGGCCGTTCCCACCTTTCCTGATCAGCTCGATGGCGCCCGCCCGGCGGTCGACGCCGAAGTTCTCCCACTGCTGGGTGTTGTCCAGGTAGTGGACGGCGATGACCGTGGGCGTCAGGGCGATCATGTTCTGCTCCCCGCAGCCCGACGGCGTCACGATCAGGTGCTTCAGCTTGTCCCCGTCGATGGACTTCTCCACCATGATGGACACGGGGTTGCCTGGGCCGGGAGGGGACGCGTCACGCCCTGGGGACCTCCCGCCGCGCGGCCCCCGGGTGTCCCCGCCTCGGTGCTCACCCTGGATGCTGACTTTGGTCTCTGACTCCGTGTCGGGGACGATGTCCGAGAGATCGGCCGCCTTCACGCGCTCCTCCTGCACCCCGTCTGCGGGGCGGGGCGGGGCGGGGGTGACCCCAAATCCGCCTCGTGTCCCCCCGCAGCGCTCAGCCCGGAGGTGGCCCAACCCCACCCCGCATCAGGAGGTCCCTTGTCCCTCCAGACCCTCCAGGGCCACCCTGGGGTGTCCCTTCTCCCTTGAGATGCCCCAGTTCCATGGTAGGATGTCCCTTGTCCTCCAAATTGTCCCAAACCTGACCTTGGGAGGATCTCCTTGGTCCCCAGAGATGTCTCAGATCCACCATGGGACCTCCCTGATCCCCAGAGATGTCCCAAACCCATCGTGGGACCTCCCTGATCTCCAAAGATGTCCCAGACCCACAGTGGGACCATCCCAGTCCCCAGAGATGTCCCAAACCCACCGTGGCACCACCCTGGTCCCCAGAGATGTCACTCACTGACTCCCTTGTTCTGCGGGTCCAGCTCGACGATCTTCACCGTCTTCTCCAGCCGCATCCCCTCGGGCTGTGGGGCAGGGTCCCGCTGAAGGTGGGGCAGGGTCTGGGGTCCTCCCCATCCCAACCCCTCCCAGTATAAACCAGTACCCCCGGTGACACACGGGGACAACGCCAGGAGGCCACAGTCGGCCATCCTGAGGGGACAATGCTCCAGCCCGGGATGAACCACAGAACCGACCAGGGTGGAGAAGACCTTTGAGATCATCCTGAGCCCAGCCTGTGACCCAGACCTAAACGCCTCCAGGGACGGTGACTCCACCCGGGCCTTCCAGCACCTGACCACCCTTTGAGAAGAACTTCTTCCTAACGTCCAGCCTAAACCTGTCCTGGGCAGCTTCAGGCCCTGTCCTCTTGTCCTGTCAATGGTCATCCAGGAGAAGACCCTGGCCCACACCTGGCCGGACCTTCTTGTGGAGAGTGGTGGGGTCTCCCCTGAGCCTTGTCTTCTCCAGGATAAACGTCCCAGAGCTCCTCACTGGACTGGTGCTCCACACCCTTCTCTGGACACGCTCCGGCCCCTCCGTGTCCATCCCAAACTGGGAGATCCAGAGATGGACACGGCGCTGGAGGTGTGGCCTCACCCGTGTCCAGCACGGGAGGACAATCCCTGCCCTGCTCCTGGTGGCCACACCATTCCTGATCCAGGCCAGGTGCCATTGGCCATCTTGGCCACCTGGGCACGCTAATGGCCGCTGTCCAGCCTGCTGTCCATCAGTGCCACCAGGTGCACTAGTGCCACCTGATGTCCACCAGTGCCACCACCCAGTCTGATGTCCCTCAGTGCCACCAGGTCCATCAGTGCCACCAGGTCCACTAGTGCCACCTGCTGTCCATCAGTGCCACCAGGTCCACTAGTGCCACCTGATGTCCACCAGTGCCACCACCCAGTCTGATGTCCACCAGGTGCCAGGAGTCCACCAGGTCCACTAGTGCCACCAGGTCCATCAGTGCCACCAGGTCCATCAGTGCCACCTGCTGTCCATCAGTGCCACCAGGTCCACTAGTGCCACCTGATGTCCATCAGCGCCACCACCCAGTCTGATGTCCATCAGTGCTACCAGGTCCATCATTGTCACCTGCTGTCCATCAGTGCCACCAGGTCCTTATCTGCCCAGTCTGATGTCCATCACTGTCCAGCCTGCTGTCCATCAGTGTCACCAGGTCCATCATTGTCACCTGATGTCCATCAGTGCCACCACCCAGTCTGATGTCCCTCAGTGCCACCAGGTCCATCAGTGCCACCAGGTCCACTAGTGCCACCTGATGTCCATCAGTGCCACCACCCAGTCTGATGTCCATCAGTGCCACCAAGTCCATCAGTGCCACCTGCTGTCCATCAGTGCCACCAGGTCCACTAGTGCCACCTGATTTCCACCAGTGCCACCACCCAGTCTGATGTCCATCAGTGCCACCAGGTCCATCAGTGCCACCAGGTCCACTAGTGCCACCTGATGTCCACCAGTGCCACCACCCAGTCTGATGTCCATCAGTGCCACCAGGTCCATCAGTGCCACCTGCTGTCCATCAGTGCCACCAGGTGCACTAGTGCCACCTGATGTCCACCAGTGCCACCACCCAGTCTGATGTCCATCAGTGCCACCAGGTCCATCAGTGCCACCTGCTGTCCATCAGTGCCACCAGGTCCTTTTCTGTCCAGTCTGATGTCCATCACTGTCCAGCCTGCTGTCCATCAGTGTCACCAGGTCCATCATTGTCACCTGATGTCCATCAGTGCCACCAGGTCCCTTTCTGCCTGGCCACTGTCCGGTCACTCCTAGGGGTTGCCGTGGCCGAAGTGCAGGACCTGGTGCTCGGTCTCCTTGTGCTTGTCCCCTGTCCCCAGCCTGTCCAGGTCCCTCTGCAGAGCCCTCCCACCCCCAGGAGACCCAGCTTGGTGTCACCTGCACAGGTGTCCAGGCCCTTGGTCACTCCTGTGGTCGGCCTGACCTCGCCCACATCACCCACCAAGACATCGAATGAAAACATCCCACCAAAAAAGACCTCAAACCCCACTGGTCACACTCGGGGACACCGCTGGTGGCCGGAGGTGACACCACCGCTGAGAGAGGACACCTCGAGGAACGGACGCTCACCACCACTCGCAGCTTCTTCTTGACGCCGTCGCCCACGTACTGGTTGCGGACGGCGGCCTTGACCTCGATGTCCAGCAGCCCCAGCTTGAGGGGGACGATGACGAAGGACACGGTGCGCGAGGACTCGGCCTTCATGCGCAGCACCTGCTGGTAGCGCTGCCTGGCCGTGGACGGGCTGCACAGGTCCGGGTTGTAGACCAGCTCCACGCGCACCTGGACGGGGACAGGTGAGGTGGGGGGGGGGGTCACACCCGGTGGGGTGGGGTCGTGATGTCCCCCGCTCCCCCCAAAAATAAAACTTGTCCCCGACCGACCGTGATGTCGCGCAGCCAGTAGTTGTAGAGGATGGCGCGGATCTCCACCTGCTCGTTCCTCACCACCGAGTACGGCAGGCGCAGGTCGATGAAGAAGTCCTTCATCACCGTGATCTCGTAGGGGTCGGCCACGCACAGCCCTGGGGTCAGGGACACGCGGGGGGTTGGGGGTTTGGGGGGATGCCTGGTGTCCTCCCCAAAGGTGGACCCGAGGCCTTCAGAGGTCCCCAGAAAGTCCAGGGAGGCCTCAGGAGGTTTAGGAGATCCGTCGAGACCCAAGAGTGTTCCCAAGGTTTAGGAGATCCATCAAGACCCCAGAGTGTTCCCAAGGTTTAGGAGATCCATCAAGACCCCAGAGTGTTCCCAAGGTTTAGGAGATCCATCAAGACCCCAGAGTGTTCCCAAGGTTTAGGAGACCTGTCAAGACCTACAGAGTCTTCCCAAGGTTTAGGAGATCCGTCAAGAACTGTGGGATCCTCCCAAGGTTTGGGGGATCCATCACCATCACAGACTTCTCCCAAGCTTTAGGAGATCCATCAAGAACTGTGGGATCCTCCCAAGGTTTAGGAGATCCATCAAGAACTGTGGGATCCTCCCAAGGTTTGGGGGATCCATCACGATCACAGACTTCTCCCAAGCTTTAGGAGATCCATCAAGAACTGTGGGATCCTCCCAAGGTTTAGGAGATCCATCAAGGCCCCGGAGTCCTCCCAAGGTTTAAAAGGTTCTTTGAATCCCAAGGATTTTCCCAAGCTTTAGGGGATCCATCAAACCCCAGAGAGCTCTCCCAAAGTTTAGGAGATCCCTTGAATCCCATGGAATTCTCCCAGTGGTTAGGAGATCCAAGTCCCAAGGAGACCCCACAAATCCCAAGGACCCCCACCAAGCTTTGGGACATCTCCCCCTCAGATTTTGGGGATCCCTCAAATCCCAGCGGAGCCCTCCAGGCTTTAGGAGACCCTTCACGTCCCAGGGATCCCCCACAAGGTCCGGGGACCTTCTGCTGACCCCAGGAACCTCCTCATCCTCCATGACCGGGTACCTTTGGAGGGGGAGAGGCTGACGGCCAGGACCTCCCAGGTGGTGATGGAGTCCTTCAGGTACACGGGCAGCGTCTTGGCCGACACCCTGGAGCGGACAGGAGGGGACGGGAGTCACCAAGGCGGTCACGGTCCACCCCCGGCCAGGCTCAGGGGGTGTCACCACAGAACTTCCATGGTCCCCAGAGAGGTCCCAGACCCACAGCTGGGTTCTCCTGGTCCCCAAAGTTGTTCCAAACCCACAATGGGACCTCCCTGGTCCCCAAAGATGTCCCAAACCCACAGCTGGACTTCCCTGGTGTCCACAGAGGTCCCAAACCCACAGCTGGACTTCCCTGGTGTCCACAGAGGTCCCAAACCCATAGTGGGACTTCGTGGTCCCCAAAGATGTCCCAGACCCACAGTGGGACCTCTCTCATCCCCAGAGAAGTCCCAGATCCACAGCTGAACTTCTCTTGTCCCCAGAGAGGTCCCAAAACCACAGCTGGAACTTTCTGGTCCCCACAGATGTTCTCAGACCCACAGCTGGACTTCCCTGGTCCCCAGAGATGTCCCAAACCCACAGCTGGACTTCCCTGGTCCCCAGAGATGTCCCAAACCCACAGTGGTACCTCCCTCATCCCCACAGATGTCCCAGACCCACAGATCCCCCCCAGGCAGGGCCAGGAGCTTGGAGATGACCCTTGAGTGGATCAAGAAGTCCTGAGGATGGACCAGGAGGTTAGCGGTGAACTTTGGATTTGGGGTGACCACCCCTGGTCTCCAGAGACGTCCGAGCTGGACAGGGCCAGGCCGGCCAGGCCCAGGCTGGGCTGTGGGGTGGGAGGGTGGTGGGACAGGAGATCCGGGCTCACCCCAGCTCGTTGGGTGGCTCCGTCAGCTGCTCCACCTGCCACATCCAGCTCTCGGGGAAGAGGCTCCTGGAGACGATGTCCGAGTCCGGCGAGAAGAGATCGTCCTCCTCCTGGCCTGGGGGTGGTGGCATCGGCCCTCTCGAACGTGGACTCAGGGCTGCGAGCCCTGAGTGGAGCCGGTATCACCCCAGCGCCACCTCAGTGCCACCAGTGTCACCACAGTGTCACCCAGTGTCACCCCAGTGCCACCCCAGTGTCACCACAGTGTCACCCAGCGCCACCTCAGTGCCACCACAGTGTCACCACAGTGTCACCCAGTGTCACCCAGTGTCACCCCAGTGCCACCCCGGTGTCACCCAGTGCCACACCGTGTCTTGCCCAAGTAAGGCCACCCAACTGCCACTCGAGCATTGCCCAATGTTCATCCAAGGGTTGTCCAAGGAATGCCCGAGGGTCACCTGACCTTCACCCGAGGAATGACCCAAACCCACCCAAGGCGCTCACAACCTTCACCCAAGCTCCACCTGAGGAACACCCAAGGAGCGCCTGAGGTTCACCTGACCTTCCCCTAAGGAAAGTCCAAGGAAAGGCCAAGGAACATCCAAGGTTCTCCTGACCTTCACCAAGGAACACCCAAGGAACATCCGTTGTTCAACCAAAGTTCACCAAGGAACACCCAAAACCCATCCAGGGCCCTGCCAACCTTCACCCAAGCTCCACCTGAGCAACAACCAAGGAGCACCTGAGGTTCGCCTGACCTTCCCCTAAGGAAAGTCCAAGGAATGTCTAAGGAACACCCAAGGTTCTCCTGACACTTTGGCTCAAGAAAAACACCTCAACTTCACCCAAGGTTCACCCCAAACCCACCCAAGGCCCTCCCAACCTTCACCCAAGCTCCACCTGAGCAACAACCAAGGAGCGCCTGAGGTTCACCTGACCTTCCCCTAAGGAAAGTCCAAGGAATGTCTAAGGAACACCCAAGGTTCTCCTGACATTTTGGCTCAAGAAAAACACCTCAACTTCACCCAAGGTTCACCCCAAACCCACACAAGGCCCTCCCAACCTTCACCCAAGCTCCACCTGAGCAACACCCAAGGAGTGCCTGAGGTTCGCCTGACCTTCCCCTAAGGAAAGTCCAAGGAAAGGCCAAGGAACACCCAAGGTTCACCAAGGAACACCCAAGGAACGCTCAAGGAACATCCAACCTTCACCCGAGCTTTGCTCAAGAAAAACGCCTCAACTTCACCCGAGGTTCACCAAGGAACACCCAAGGAACATCCGTTGTTCAACCAAAGTTCACCAAGGAACATCCAAAACCCACCCAAGGCCCTCCCAACCTTCACCCAAGCTCCACCTGAGGAACACCCAAGGAGCGCCTGAGGTTCACCTGACCTTCCCCTAAGGAAAGTCCAAGGAAAGGCCAAGGAACATCCAAGGTTCACCTGAGGTTCACCAAGGAACACCCAAGGAACGCTCAAGGAACATCCAACCTTCACCCGAGCTTTGCTCAAGAAAAACGCCTCAACTTCACCCGAGGTTCACCGAAGAACACCCAAACCCCATCCATGACCCTGCCAACCTTCACCCAAGCTCCACCCGAGGTTCCCCCGACCTCCCCCAACCTTCTCCCGCCCCACCACTGCCCAGCACTTGCTTCTGGCCAGCCCGGTGCTGGGCGACATGTTCTGCTGGTCCCTCTTGGCCTTGATGTATCTGCAGCAGTCGAGGAAGGCGCGGACGCAGGACTCGCCCTCCTGGATGTACTCGGTCCTCTTCTGGCAGCTGTGTCCCATCGGGTTGTCCTTCATCCCGTCCTCGCAGCACTTCCGCTCCAGCTTGTCCGAGTACTCGGCCGCTGCCGGACACCGGGACACCGGGACACGGCTGGGACCGGCGCCGGCGGCGCTCGGGAATGGGGACATCCGGGGTGTGGGACACTGGTGGCTCTCGAGGGTGTGGGACACTGTGGTGGCACTTGAGAATGGGGACATCCGGGGTGTGGGACACTCTGGTGGCTCTTGGAGGTGTGGGGATCTCAGGGGTGTGGGACACTCTGGTGGCACTTGGGGTTGTGGGACACTCTGGTGGCTCTTGGGAATGGGGACATCTGGGGTGTGGGACACTGTGGTGGCTCTTGGAGGTGTGGGGATCTCAGGGGTGTGGGACACTCTGGTGGCACTTGGAAATGGGGACATCAGGTGTGTGGGACACTGTGGTGGCTTTTTGGGATACGTTGACATCCTGGGTGTGGGACACTCTGGTGGCTCTCGAGGGTGTGGGACACTGTGGTGGCACTTGAGAATGGGGACATCTGGGGTGTGGGACACTCTGGTGGCTCTTGGAGGTGTGGGGATCTCAAGGGTGTGGGACACTCTGGTGGCACTTGGGGTTGTGGGACACTCTGGTGGCTCTTTGGGAATGGGGACATCTGGGGTGTGGGACACTCTGGTGGCACTTGGGAATGGGGACATCAGGTGTGTGGGACACTGTGGTGGCTTTTTGGGATATGTTGACATCCTGGGTATGGGACACTCTGGTGGCTCTCGCGGATGTGGGACATTCTAGTGGCACTTGGGAATGGGGACATCTGGGGTGTGGGACACCGTGGTGGCACTTGAGGGTGTGGGGATCTCAGGGGTGTGGGACACTCTGGTGGCTCTTGGGGTTGTGGGACACTCTGGTGGCTCTTGGGAATGGGGACATCCGGGGTGTGGGACACTGTGGTGGCACTTGGGAATGGGGACATCTGGGGTGTGGGACACCGTGGTGGCACTTGAGGGTGTGGGGATCTCAGGGGTGTGGGACACTCTGGTGGCACTTGGGAATGGGGACATCAGGTGTGTGGGACACTCTGGTGGCTTTTTGGCATATGGGAAAATCTGGTGGCCCTCAGGGACATGGGACACCATTATTGACTGGGACACAGGACACTGTAGTGGCTCTCAGGGACATGGGACACTCTGGTGGCCCTCAGGGACTTTGCTCACTCTGGTGGCCCTCAGGGAGATGGGACACCGGTATTGACTGGGACACAGGACACTCTGGTGGCCCTCAGGGACGTGGGACACTGTGGTGGCCTTTGGGATGCTGTGGGACATGGGACACTGATGTCCCTCAAGGACACGGGACACTTTGGCATCTTCAGGGACATGGGACATTGGTGTCCCTCAAGGACATGGGACAGTTGGGCAGCCTCAGGGACACCCTGGTGACCCCCAAGGGCTCAGGACACCGCAGTGTTCCTGGGGACGAGGGACAAGGGACAAGGGCCACCCCAGTGCCACCTACCCTTGGTGCCCTTGTACTCAGCGAGTGCCAGCGAGCGGCGCTTGCGTTTGGCAGGCTGGGGACACAGGACCTCTGGGGACACAGGGGACACCGGTCAGGACACCATGGTGTCACAGGTGTCACATCCCAAAGATGCCCCACCCCACAGGTGTCACCTCTCCCACCCCTGAGGTGTCACCTCTCCCACCCCACAGGTGTCACATGCCTGAGGTGTCACCTCTCCCACCCCGAGGTGTCACACTGCCACACGCTTGGAACGTCACATCCTGGAGGTGTCACCTCTCCCACCCCACAGGTGTCACATGCCTGAGGTGTCACCTCTCCCACCCCCGAGGTGTCACACTGCCACACGCTTGGAACGTCACATCCTGGAGGTGTCACCCACCCCATCCCCAAGGTGTCACATGCCCGAAGTGTCACCTCTCCCACCCCTGAGGTGTCACACTGCCACATGGAGGTGTCACCATCCCCGTCTTCTGGGTGTCATCACATCCTTACAGTGCCACCTCCCTCGTCCCTGAGATGTCACCTCCCCATCCCCAAAGTGTCACCTCCCCTGTCCCTGAGGTGCTACATGCTTGAAGTGTCACCTCCTCCATCCCTGAGATGTCACTTCCCCATCCCTAAATGTCACCTCCTCTGTCCTTGAGGTGCCACATGCTTGAAGTGCCACCTCCTCCATCCCTGAGGTGTCACCTCCTCCATCCCTGAGGTGCCACTTCCCCATCCCTAAATGTCACCTCCTCTGTCCTTGAGGTGCCACATGCTTGAAGTGCCACCTCCTCCATCCCTGAGATGTCACCTCCTCCATCCCTGAGATGTCACCCCCCCCATTCCCAACGTGTCACCTCCTCTGTCCCCGAGGTGCCACCTCATCTGTCCCAGATCCTACCTGACCGCTGTGGGGTGGACACCTGGACGTTGGTGGCCAGGCTCAGGCCAGCGTCTGCGAAGACCCCGACGTTGTCCCTGCCACTGCCCGGCGTGCAGCCGATGTCACCTCTCTCCACCGTGTCCCAAACCTGCGCCCACAGCGGACAGCTGTGACGGCCACCGCCACCACCCAGGGACAGTGGGGACAGCTGTGATGGCCACTGCCACCACCCAGGGACAATGGGGACAGCTGTGACAGGACAGCTGTGACGGCCACCGCCACCACCCAGGGACAATGGGGACAGCTGTGACGGCCACCGCCACCATCCAGGGACAATGGGGACAGCTGTGACAGGACAGCTGTGACGGCCACCGCCACCATCCAGGGATGCTGGGGACAGCTGTGACGGCCACCGCCACCATCCAGGGACGATGGGGACAGCTGTGATGGCCACTGCCACCACCCAGGGACAGTGGGGACAGCTGTGACAGGACAGCTGTGACGGCCACCGCCACCATCCAGGGATGCTGGGGACAGCTGTGACGGCCACCGCCACCATCCAGGGACGATGGGGACAGCTGTGATGGCCACTGCCACCATCCAGGGACAATGGGGACAGCTGTGACAGGACAGCTGTGACGGCCACCGCCACCACCCAGGGACAATGGGGACAGCTGTGACAGGACAGCTGTGACGGCCACCGCCACCATCCAGGGACAATGGGGACAGCTGTGATGGCCACTGCCACCATCCAGGGACAGTGGGGACAGCTGTGATGGCCACCACCACCACCCAGGGACAATGGGGACAGCTGTGATGGCCACTGCCACCACCCAGGGATGATGGGGACAGCTGTGATGGCCACCGCCACCATCCAGGGACAGTGGGGACAGCTGTGATGGCCACCGCCACCACCCAGGGACAGTGGGGACAGCTGTGATGGCCACCACCACCATCCAGGGACAGTGGGGACAGCTGTGATGGCCACTGCCACCACCCAGGGACAGTGGGGACAGCTGTGATGGCCACCGCCACCACTCATGGATGACAGGACAGCTGTGATGGTCACTGCCACCACCCAGGGATGCTGGGGACAGCCATGATGGCCACCGCCACCCCTTGGGGACATTGAGGACAGGGCCACCCACCCTGACCAGGGTGAGTTTGTTCTTCTCGCTGAGGACAAAGACCCTCCTTGTGCAAGGCCACCATCAGGGGACAGGGGACAGGGTCGGCCATGATGACCACCATCATGGGACAGCAGGGACAAGGACAGCCTTGATGGCCACCATCAGGGGACAGGGGGGACAGGGTCAGCTGTGATGGTCACCACCAGGGGACAGCAGGGACAAGGACAACCTTGCTGGCCACCATCAGGGGACAGTGGGAACAGGGTCGGCCATGATGGCCACCATCAGGGACAGGGGACAGGGACAACCATGATGGCCACCATCAGGGGACAGCAGGGACAGGGACAGCTGTGACAGCCACCACCAGGGACAGAGGGGACAGTGGGGACAGGGACAGATGTTGATGGCCACCACCAGGGACAGGGGACAGGGACAACTATGATGACCACCATCAGGGGACAGCAGGGACAGGGACAGCTGTGACAGCCACCACTAGGGACAGCAGGGACAGGGACAATGTGACAGCCACCACCAGGGACAGAGGGGACGGTGGGGACAGGGACAGATGTTGATGGCCACCACCAGGGACAGGGGACAGGGACAACTATGATGGCCACCATCAGGGACAGCAGGGACAGGGACAGCTGTTGATGGCCACCACTCAAGGACACTGAGGACACCCACGACGGCCGTGGCCACCCCTTGGGGACACTGAGGACAGGGCCACCCACCCTGCTCTGGGTGAGCCTGTTCTTCTTGCTGAGGACGAAGACGCCCTTGTCCACGGCCACCAGCCCCACGTGGGACTTGTGGTCGCCCTCGATGCGCAGCCTCATCGGCGTCCCTGGCTCGTGGACGCGGTTGTCACCTTCCGTCGCTCCCTTCACCACCAGCTGCCGCCGACACGGAGCGGGTGACGTCCCCAGGGTGTCCCCAGAAGGCCACCTCTGTCCCCACCCCGCCACCACGGGGGGACGGCGAGGCCGGACCTCCAGGGGCAGTTGGTGGCCATGGGCTTCGTGTCTGGGCCGTCACTGGGTCACCAGGGCCACCGGGGCCACCCGAGGGATGTCCAAGCTCCTCAGGGAGCGTCCGAAGCCACCCGAGTGACACCGAATCCCCGCCAGGGGCCACCCAGGTCCCTCGATGTCCTCTCAAATCCTCCCCAAAACAACCTCAAGGGCCCCCAAACACTTCCAAAAGTCCCTCAAGTCCCTCAAAAGCCCCCCAGGTCCCTCAAGGCCACCCAAGCCCCTCAGAGAACTTCCCAAACCCCTCAAGGACCTCTCAAGACTCTCAAGGGCACCCAAACCATTCCGAAAGTCCCGAAAGTCCCTCAAGAGGACCCCAGGTCCCTCAAAAGTCCCCCAGGTCCCTCAGGGCCACCCAAGCCCCTCAGAGAACCTCCCAAACCTCTCAAGGACCTCTCAAGACTCTCAAGGGCACCCAAACAATTCTGAAAGTCCCGAAAGTCCCTCAAGAGGACCCCAGGTCCCTCAAAAGCCCCCCCAGGTCCCTCAGGGCCAACCAAGCCCCTCAGAAGATCTCCCAAACTCCTCAAGGACTTCTCAAGATCCTCAAAGGTCCCCCAAACCCTTCCAAAATTCCCTCAAGAGGTTCCCAGGTCCCTCAGGGCTGTCCAAGCCCTTCAAAAGTCCCCCAGGTCCCTCAAGGACCTCCCAAACTCCTCAGGGACCTCCTAAGACTCTCAAGCCCCCCCCAAACCCTTCCAAAAGTCCCTCAAAAGGCCCCCAGGTCCCTCAAGAGCCCCCCAGGTCCCTCAAGAGCCCCCCAGGTCCCTCAAGGCCACCCAAGCCCCTCAGAGAACCTCCCAAACCCCTCAAGGACCTCCTAAGACCCTCAAGGCCCTCCCAAACCATTCCAAAAGTCCCAAAAGTCCCTCAAGAAGGCCCCAGGTCCCTCAAAAGCCCCCCCAGGTCCCTCAGGGCCACCAAATCCCCTCAAAGGACCTCCCAAACCCCTCAAGGACCTCCCAAACCCCTCAAGGACCTCCTAAGACCCTCAAGGGCCCCCAAACCCTTCCAAAAGTCCCTCAAACGCCCCCCAGGTCCCTCAAACATCCCCCCCGGTCCCTCAAGAGCCACCCAAGCCACCTCAAGGCCGTCCCACGCCCCCTCAAAGGTCACCTCGAGGACCACTCACTCCATCCCCCTCCAAGGCCCACCCAAGGGTCCCCGAGCCCCGCCGGGGCCACCCACCGTGCCCATGCAGGTGTCCTTGACGTCCACCCAGACGGAGTCGGCCACGATCTCGCCGGGCAGGACGAAGTAGTAGGCCACGACGCGGAAGGAGGGGATGAGCTCGGGCGTCACGGGCAGCGTGACGGTCACCAGGCTCTGGCCGGGCTCGTGCCGCTGCCGGCCGGCACGGAGGATGCGGCCCTTGCTCATGATCTGCGGGGAGCAAGGAGCCGGGGTGGCGGATTTTGGTTGAGGAGGGACGCGATGGCCACGCGCAAAGCAACCGCGCGGAGACCGTCACCCCGGTTTTCCTGAGGGTTTTTTTTGTAGCCTTTTGGATTTTCATAGACGGAGTCGGATATTTTTGGTTGCCGCACAATACTAAGAGTGGTTTTCTACCTTTTCCCACAGGTGTGACATAAACAAATCCTTTGTTTTTCATTCTCTGCCCTTTGTTTGCACGTTTGTAACCTGAAAACAATTGTAACTGACAATCGGTCTGGCCACTGAGGCTGAGGGGTGGAAACCCCAAAAAGCCGATCTTCGGCCGGACCCACAAATGTATAAAAAGTCTGAAATAAACAAAGGGGCTCCCTCTGCCCTGAACTCAGCTTTGAGTCAGGACTGAGGAAGCTCTGCCTGGAAAAAAAATCTTTCTCCGTGTGACTGCTTTTCGTGTCTTGGTGACAGGAGACGAGAGATTCGCAGGGCAGAGCTGTTCCTCCGAGAGAGCCCCAGGCTGAGCCGAGCCCAGAGCTCCTCTGCCTGTTCATTTCTTACTTTTTATACATTTTGTGGGTCTGGCTGTGGATCAGCTTCCGGAGTTTTCACCTCCCAGCCGAACAGCCAGAGCAGCTGTCAGTTACAAACGTTTTCAGGTTAGAAATGTGCAAACAAAGGGCGGGGAATGAAAAAACAAAGGGTTTGTTTACGTTACGTGTGTGAGATAAAGGCAGAAACTCCTAATATTGTGCAGTAGCTAAAAGGTCTGGCTCCATCTTACGAACAATCAAAAGGCTTTAAAAAACTCAGAAAAACCAGGGTGACGGAGGAACGGGCGGAATCGCTCCGTTACGGGATTCCGGAATCGTTCGGGAAAGCGCGGGGATTTCTCTGGGTTTTGGGGCGTTGAGAATCACCGGGTGTGAGTTTGGGGAGCGTTTGCCTGGTTTTGTTCAGGGTTTTCTTTTGGTTTTTGGCTGCTGAGAAGCCAAACAGCGCAATCGGCAGCTGAAATTCGGGAGTCACGGGATTGTATTTCGGTTTTCAGTTGAGGGGGAACGCGGGGAATCGCTCTGTTACGGGATTCCGGAATCGTTCGGGAAAGCGCGGGGATTTCTCTGGGTTTTGGGACGTTGAGAATCACTGGGTGTGAGTTTGGGGAGCGTTTGCCTGGTTTTGTTCAGGGGTTTTTTTTGGTTTTGGCTGCTGAGAAGCCAAACGGAGCAATCGGCAGCTGAAATTCGGGAGTCACGGGATTGTATTTCGGTTTTCAGTTGAGGAGGAACAGGCAGAATCGCTGCGTTACGGGATTCCGGAATCGTTCGGGAAAGCGCGGGGATTTCTCAGTTTTGGGGCGTTGAGAAGCGCCCGGGTGTGAGTTTGGGGAGAGTTTGCCTGGTTTTGTTCAGGGTTTTTTTTGGTTTTTGGCTGCTGAGAAGCCAAACGGCGCAATCTGCAGCTGAAATTCGGGAGTCACGGGATTGTATTTCGGTTTTCAGTTGAGGAGGAACAGGCGGAATCGCTCCGTTACGGGATTCTGGAATAGTTCGGGAAAGCGCGGGGATTTCTCAGTTTTGGGGCGTTGAGAAGCGCCCGGGTGTGAGTTTGGGGAGCGTTTGCCTGGTTTTGTTCAGGGTTTTTTTTTGGTTTTGGCTGCTGAGAAGCCAAACGGCGCAATCTGCAGCTGAAATTCAGGAGTCACGGGATTGTATTTCGGTTTTCAGTTGAGGAGGAACGCGGGGAATCGCTGCGTTACGGGATTCCGGAATCGTTCGGGAAAGCGCGGGGATTTCTCAGTTTTGGGGCGTTGAGAAGCGCCCGGGTGTGAGTTTGGGGAGCGTTTGCCTGGTTTTGTTCAGGGTTCTTTTTTTTGGTTTTTGGCTGCTGAGAAGCCAAACGGCGCAATCGGCAGCTGAAATTCGGGAGTCACGGGATTGTATTTCGGTTTTTAGTTGAGGAGGAACGCGGGGAATCGCTGCGTTACGGGATTCTGGAATAGTTCGGGAAAGCGCGGGGATTTCTCTGGGTTTTGGGACGTTGAGAATCACTGGGTGTGAGTTTGGGGAGCGTTTGCCTGGTTTTGTTCAGGGTTTTTTTTTTGTTTTTGGCTGCTGAGAAGCCAAACGGCGCAATCGGCAGCTGAAATTCAGGAGTCACGGGATTGTATTTTGGTTTTCAGTTGAGGAGGAACGGGCGGAATCGCTCTGTTACAGGATTCCGGAATCGTTCAGGAAAGCGCGGGGATTTCTCGGTTTTGGGGCGTTGAGAATCACCGGGTGTGAGTTTGGGGAGCGTTTGCCTGGTTTTGTTCAGGGTTTTTTTTGTTTTTGGCTGCTGAGAAGCCAAACGGCGCAATCTGCACAAAACGCCCAGCAGCTGAAATTCGGGAGTCATGGGATTGTATTTCGGTTTTCAGTTGAGGAGGAACGCGGGGAATTGCTGCGTTACGGGATTCCGGAATCGTTCGGGAAAGCGCGGGGATTTCTCTGGGTTTTGGGGCGTTGAGAAGCGCCCGGGTGTGAGTTTGGGGAGAGTTTGCCTGGTTTTGTTCAGGGGTTTTTTTTGGTTTTTGGCTGCTGAGAAGCCAAACGGAGCAATCGGCAGCTGAAATTCGGGAGTCACGGGATTGTATTTCGGTTTTCAGTTGAGGAGGAACGCGGGGAATCGCTCCATTACGGGATTCCGGAATCGTTCGGGAAAGCGCGGGGATTTCTCTGGGTTTTGGGACGTTGAGGAGCACCGAGTGTGAGTTTGGGGAGAGTTTGCCTGGTTTTGTTCAGGTTTTTTTTGGTTCTGGCTGCTGAAATTCAGGAGTCACGGGATTGTTTTTGCCTCGTGGCGTCTCCGTAAAACTCTAAAGCGGCTCCTCTCCCAGAGTGATAAAATATTGTGTCTAAATAGTGAAACTCCCTGAAAATCACAGGTTGTATATCTCCGAGATGTTCGTAAAACAGTTAACAGTTTGCTAAACAAAAAAGTGTTTTGAAGTTTCGTTTTGTTGTTTTGTTTTCCCAAATTTTCCATTTCTTTAATGTATGTTAATAAAACTACTTATTTACTTTTTTTTAAACTTAAGCCTGCTTTACTCCTCCTAATCTTCTCCCACCCCCAAAAAAGAAAAAAAAGTGACATCAACACCACTACACTAAGTTTAGCAAAAGAAATTTAGCAAACGAAATTCAGCAATCTAAATGTAGCAAATGAAATTTAGCAAACGAAATTCAGCAAATGAAATGTAGCAAGTGAAATTTAGCAAACAAAATTTAGCAAGCAAAACTTAGCAAACAAAATGTAGCAAATGAAATTTAGCAAGTGAAATTCAGCAAACGGAATTCAGCAAACGGAATTTAGCAAGCGAAACTTAGCAAACAAAATTCAGCAAATGAAATCTAGCAAACGAAATCTAGCAAACGAAATTTGGCAAATGAAATTTAGCAAATGAAATGTAGCAAGCGAAATTCAGCAAACGAAATTTGGCAAATGAAATTTAGCAAATGAAAGGTAGCAAACAAAACTTAGCAAACTAAATGTAGCAAGCGAAATTCAGCAAGCGAAATTTAGCAAACAAAATTCAGTAAATTAAATGTAGCAAACGAAATTCAGCAAACAAAACTCAGCAAACGAAATGTAGCAAATGAAATTTGGCAAACAAAATTTAGCAAGCAAAAACTTAGCAAACAAAACTTAGCAAATGAAATTTAGCAAATGAAATTCAGCAAACGAAATGTAGCAAGTGAAATTCAGTAAACGAAATTTAGCAAACAAAATTTACCAAATGAAATTTACCAAATGAAATTTAGCAAATGAAGTTTAGCAAACAGAACGTAGCAAACAAAATTTACCAAACTAAACTCAGCAAGAGAAACTCTGCAAACGAAACTCGGCAAGCGCGAGGCCGCCGCAGGCGGGTACCCACCAGGTAGGTGAAGAAGGGCACGGAGTTGCGGACTTTGTTGTCGTTGGTCTTGAGGTGGAAGTTCACGGCCACGTTGTCCCCGGGCTGCAGCTCGGTGGCCGCCACCGCCAGGTGCAGGAAGTTTCCGGAGCCCGCCTGGCTGCGATAGGCCTGGGCCGTCATCTGCCGCGAGGCCTGGCGCTCCGGGGGCAGCCCGTCCTGCGCCGTCCGCACCTGTGACGGGGACACGGCGGCGCCGGGTCAGCGGGGAGGGGACCTGGGCATGGACGGGGTCAGCGCGGGGTGGCTTGGCCACCACAGAGGTTCCAAAGAGGTCTTGGGCACCATGGAAATGTGTTGGTCATCATGGAGGGCTTGACCACCACAGAGGTTCCAAAGAGGTCTTGGCCATCGTGGAAGTGAGTTGGTCATCATGGAGGTCTTGGCCACCATGAAGGTTTTGGCCATCGTGGAAGTGTGTTGGTCATCATGGAGGGCTTGACCACCATGAAGGTTTTGGCCACCATGGAAGTGTGTTGGTCATCATGGAGGGCTTGGCCACCATAAAGGTCTTGGACACCCTAGAGGCTCCAAAGATGTCTTGGGCACTATGGAAATGTGTTGGTCATCATGGAGGGCTTGACCACCATGGAGGTTCCAAAGAGGACTTGGCCATCGTGGAAGTGTGTTGGTCATCATGGAGGTCTTGGCCACCATAGATGTTCCAAAGAGGTCTTGGCTATCATGGAAGTGAGTTGGTCATCATGGAGGTCTTGGCCACCATGAAGGTTTTGGCCACCATGGAAGTGTGTTGGTCATCATGGAGGGCTTGGCCACCATGGAGGTTCCAAAGAGGACTTGGCCATCGTGGAAGTGTGTTGGTCATCATGGAGGGCTTGGCCACCGTAAAGGTCTTGGACACCCTAGAGGCTCCAAAGATGTCTTGGGCACTATGGAAATGTGTTGGTCATCATGGAGGGCTTGGCCACCATGGAGGTTCCAAAGAGGACTTGGCCATCGTGGAAGTGTGTTGGTCATCATGGAGGTCTTGGCCACCACAGATGTTCCAAAGAGGTCTTGGCTATCATGGAAGTGAGTTGGTCATCATGGAGGTCTTGGCCACCATGAAGGTTTTGGCCACCATGGAAGTGTGTTGGTCATCATGGAGGGCTTGGCTACCGTGGAGGTCTTGGCCACCATAAAGGTTCCAAAGAGGTCTTGGCCATCATGGAAGTGTGTTGGTCATCATGGAGGTCTTGGCCACCATAAAGGTCTTGGCCACCACAGAGATCTTGGTCATTGTGGACGTGTGTTGGCCATCATGGAGGTCTTGGCCCTCATGGAAGTCCTGGCCATCATGGAAGTGTATTGGTTATCGTGGAGATTTTGGCCACTCAGGAGGTCTTGGTCACCATGGGGGGCTTGGCCACCAGAGAGGTTCCATAGAGGTCTTGGCCATTGTGGAAGTGTGTTGGTCATCATGGAGGGCTTGGCCACCATGGAGGTCTTGGCCATCATGGAAGTGTGTTGGTCATCATGGAGGGCTTGGCCACCATGGAGGTCTTGGCCATCATGGGTGTGTGTTCGTTATCACGGAGGCCTTGGCCACCATAGACATTTTGGCCACCATGGAGGTCTTGGCCACCACAGAGGTCTTGTCTATCATGGTCTCCTTGCCCCTTCCTGGTGCCCCGGTCCTTGGTGACCATCTCCGTGGTCAAACTGACCATCGGCTACCTTGGATGTCTTGGCCACTCAACCACGGTGGTCCCCCTGACCTTGGCCCTTGGCCATCCTCGATGTCTTGGCCACTTTCATCCCCCTGGCTTTGGTCATCCCAGTTCCTGGTCACTGGTGACCCTGGCCACATGCCACAGTAGACAACTGACCACTGTGGACACCTCCACCAGTCTCTTTGACTCTTGGTCCTTGGTCACCTTCATGTCCTGGTCAACCCAACTGAGTTCACCACCATGGTCAGCCTGACCTCGTCCTTGGCCAATGGTGACCAGGACAGCCTTGGGCCTTGGTCACTCTGGACATCTTGACCATCACAGCCACCTCAACCCCGGGGTGACCTTGGCCAGTCATGAGTGACCCTTGGCCACCACGAACGTCCAGCCCATCCTGTTCCCCTCAACCCTTCTGCCCTGACCCTTGGCGGTCACAACCGCGGGTGACTCCAGACATCTCAGCCACCGCAACCCCCGGGTGACGTCCCCAGGCCCTCGGCCACGCCGTGAGGTCACCCCGGTGTCCCCACTCACGGTGATGGGGACGCTGTCCTTGTTGGCCGGCATGTTGAGGACCAGCCTGGCCGTGCCGTCGCGCTGCGTGGACACCTGGCCCTGGAAGCCATCGGCCTGGACGGTGACACGCGGGGCCGGGGACTGGTCGGGGTTGGTGACATAAACCTGGAGGGGGACACCGGGGGACGTTACGTGAGGACGTGGAGTGACGGAAGGGACACTGGGAAGGGCTGGTGGCCCTGGGAAGGGCTGGTGGCACCGGGAAAGGGACACTGGGAAGGGGCGGTGGCACTGGGAAGGGACACTGGGAAGGGCTGGTGGCACTGGGAAATGGTGGTGGCACTGGGAAGGGCTGGTGGCACTGGGAAGGGACACTAGGAAGGAGTGGTGGCACTGGGAAGGGACACTGGGAAGGGCTGGTGGCACTGGGAAGGGCTGGTGGCACTGGGAAATGGTGGCACTGGGAAGGGCTGGTGGCACTGGGAAATGGTGGTGGCACTGGGAAGGGCTGGTGGCACTGGGAAAGGGACACTGGGAAGGGGCGGTGGCACTGGGAAGGGACACTAGGAAGGAGTGGTGGCACTGGGAAATGGTGGTGGCACTGGGAAGGGCTGGTGGCACTGGGAAATGGTGGCACTGGGAAGGGGCGGTGGCACTGGGAAGGGACACTGGGAAGGGCTGGTGGCACTGGGAAAGGGACACTAGGAAGGGCTGGTGGCACTGGGAAATGGTGGCACTGGGAAACGGACACTGGGAAGGGGCGGTGGCACTGGAAAGGGACACTGGGAAGGGCTGGTGGCACTGGGAAAGGACACAGGGAAGGAGTGGTGGCACTGGGAAATGGTGGCACTGGGAAGGGCTGGTGGCACTGGGAAAGGGACACTGGGAAGGGCTGGTGGCACTGGGAAATGGTGGCACTGGGAAGGGCTGGTGGCACTGGGAAAGGGACACTGGGAAGGGCTGGTGGCACTGGGAAATGGTGGCACTGGGAAGGGGCGGTGGCACTGGGAAGGGACACTAGGAAGGGGTGGTGGCACAGGGAAGGGACACTGGGAAGGGGCGGTGGCACTGGGAAGGGACACTGGGAAGGGGCAGTGGCACTGGGAAGGGACACTAGGAAGGAGTGGTGGCACTGGGAAATGGTGACACTGGGAAGGAGTGGTGGCACTGGGAAAGGACACTAGGAAGGAGTGGTGGCACTGGGAAATGGTGGCACTGGGAAGGGCTGGTGGCACTGGGAAAGGGACACTGGGAAGGGGCGGTGGCACTGGGAAGGGACACTAGGAAGGAGTGGTGGCACTGGGAAATGGTGGTGGCACTGGGAAATGGTGGCACTGGGAAGGGCTGGTGGCACTGGGAAAGGGACACTGGGAAGGGGTAGTGGCACTGGGAAGGGACACTAGGAAGGGCTGGTGGCACTGGGAAGGGACACTAGGAAGGAGTGGTGGCACTGGGAAATGGTGGCACTGGGAAGGGCTGGTGGCACTGGGAAAGGGACACTGGGAAGGAGTGGTGGCACTGGGAAATGGTGGTGGCACTAGGAAGGGCTGGTGGCACTGGGAAAGGGACACTGGGAAGGGGCGGTGGCACTGGGAAGGGGACAATGATACTGGGAGTGGTGGTGGTTCTGGGAAGGGACACTGGGAAGAGGCGGTGGCACTGGAAAAGATCCCTGGGAAGGGGCAGTGGCTCTGGGAAAGGGACACCGGGAAGGGGTGGTGGCACTGGAAAGGGACACTGGGAAGGAGTGGTGGCACTGGGAAGGGACATTGATACTGGGGAAGGGTGGTGGCACAGGAAAGGTGCACCAGGAAGGGGTGGTGGCACTGGAAAAGGGACAATGATACTGGGAGAGGTGGTGGCACTGGGAAAGGACACTGGGAAGGGACACTGGGAAGGGTGTGGTGGCACTGGCAAGGGACAATGATACTGGGGAAAGGTGGTGGCACTGGGAAGGGCTGGTGGCTCTGGGAAGGGACACTGGGAAGTGGTGGTGGCACTGGAAAAGGGACACTGGGAAGGGTGTGGTGGCACTGGGAAGTTGCATCAGGAAGGGGTGGTGGCACTGGGAAGGGACACTGGGAAGGGACACTGGGAAGGGACACTGGGAAGGGTGTGGTGGCACTGGCAAGGGACAATGATACTGGGGAAGGGTGGTGGCACTGGGAAAGGACACTGGGAAGGGACACTGGGAAGTGGTGGTGGCACTGGAAAAGGGACAATGATACTGGGGAAGGGTGGTGGCACTGGGAAGGGCTGGTGGCTCTGGGAAAGGACACTGGGAAGTGGTGGTGGCACTGGAAAAGGGACACTGCCACCCGGCAGGGCCATCCCAGTGACACAGGGACAGCCCAGGGTCCCCCGCCCCCTCAGGTGACACGGGGACATCACCCAGGGACCGGCTTCTCCTCCACGCCCCGACCCCTGTCCCCATCCCAGGCCAGGACACCCCGCGGGCCCTGTGCCACCCCCGCTGTCCCCAAGGTGTCACCAACCGTGAGGTCAAAGGGCATCCCCGGCTTGAAGTACTTGGGGGTGTGGGTGAAGTGGATGGTGTAGGGTGACGTCACGATCTGGATGCCACCGCGCTGTGCCTCCACCATGTCACTGCCTGTGGGGACAATGGCAGTGGCAGTGTCACCTGGGGTCCCTGTCCCCTGTCCCTGTCCCCTGTCCCTGTCCCCTCTGTGTCCCCCTGCCACTGCGCTGTGCCTCCACCATGTCACTGCCTGTGGGGACACCACAGTGGCAGTGTCACCTGGGGTCCCTGTCCCCTGTCCCCTGTCCCCTCCGTGTCCCCCTGCCACCGCGCTGTGCCTCCACCATGTCACTGCCTGTGGGGACAATGGCAGTGGCAGTGTCACCTGGGGTCCCTGTCCCCTGTCCCTGTCCCCTGTCCCCTCTGTGTCCCCCTGTCACCACACTGTGCCTCCACCATGTCACTGCCTGTGGGGACAATGGCAGTGGCAGTGTCACCTGGGGTCCCTGTCCCCTGTCCTTGTCCCCTGTCCCTGTCCCCTCTGTGTCCCCTTGTCACTGCGCTGTGCCTCCACCATGTCACTGCCTGTGGGGACACCGCAGTGGCAGTGTCACCTGGGGTCCCTGTGTCCCCATTCTCATTGTCCCTGTCCCCTCTGTGTCCCCCTGCCACCACACTGTGCCTCCACCATGTCACTGCCTGTGGGGACAATGGCAGTGGCAGTGTCACCTGGGGTCCCTGTCCCCTGTCCCTGTCCCCTCTGTGTCCCCCTGTCACCACGCTGTGCCTCCACCGTGTCACTGCCTGTGGGGACACCACAGTGACAGTGTCACCTGGGGTCCCTGTCCCCTGTCCCCTGTCCCTGTCCCCTCTGTGTCCCCCTGTCACCACGCTGTGCCTCCACCATGTCACTGCCTGTGGGGACACCGCAGTGGCAGTGTCACCTGTGGCCAGGTCTCCCTGTCCCCTGTCCCAGGAACGGCCCCTGGGTGGCCCCAGATGTCCCCTGCCACCCTGGCTGTCCCCAACCCCACACATCCCCAGAGTCACATCACTGCTGTCCCCACTTTGTCCCCACACTGTCCCTGTCACCCCCGTGTCCCCCATGTCCCCCGTGTCCCCCGTATTCCTCCACTGTCCCTGTCCCTCATTGTCATCCCATTGTCCTTGTCCCCTTGTGTCCCCCAGTGTCCCCTTGTGTCCCCCATGTCCCCTGTGTCCCCTCATGTCCCCAGTGTCCCCTCTTGTCCCCTTGTGTCCCCCTGTGTCCCCCGTGTCCCCCACATCCCCCGTGTCCCCCACATCCCCCGCATCCCCCGTGTCCCCCATGTCCCCTGTGTCCCCCGTGTCCCCCATGTCCCCCATGTCCCCTGCGTCCCCTCATGTCCCCCGTGTCCCCCCGTGCCCCCCGTGTCCCCTGTGTCCCCCATGTCCCCTGCGTCCCCTCATGTCCCCCGTGTCCCCCCGTGCCCCCCGTGTCCCCTGTGTCCCCCCATGTCCCTTGTGTCCCCTCATGTCCCCCATGTCCCCTCGTGTCCCCTCATGTCCCCCGTGTCCCCTGTGTCCCCCATGTCCCCCGCATCCCCCGTGTCCCCCATGTCCCTCGTGTCCCCTCGTGTCCCCCATGTCCCCTCGTGTCCCCTCGTGTCCCCCGTGTCCCCTGTGTCCCCCGTGTCCCCCATGTCCCCTGTGTCCCCTCATGTCCCCCATGTCCCCTCGTGTCCCCCCGTGTCCCCCATGTCCCCTGCGTTCCCTCATGTCCCCCATGTCCCCTCATGTCCCCCGTGTCCCCTGTGTCCCCCATGTCCCCCGCATCCCCCGTGTCCCCCATGTCCCTCGTGTCCCCCGTGTCCCCCATGTCCCCTGCGTCCCCTCATGTCCCCCGTGTCCCCCCGTGCCCCCCATGTCCCCGCGCAGACCTGACTCGGTGATGACGGTGACAGTGACGTAGAGCGAGTGTCCCACGAGCTCCTGGGGGTTGGGGAAGCGCTCGCGCAGGTGCGCCATGGAGAGCACGGCCTCGGCGTCACCGTTCTCCACCTGGGGACAGGGTTGGGGACAGGGTTAGGACAGGGCTGGGGACAGGGTCGGGGACAGCATGGCCTCGGCGTCACCGTTCTCCACCTGGGGACAGGGTTGGGGACAGCGTTAGGACAGGGTTGGGGACAGGGTTGGGGACAGGGTTAGGACAGGGCTGGGGACAGGGTTAGGACAGGCTTGGGACAGGGCTGGGGACAGGGTTGGGGACAGAGCTGGGGACAGGGCTGGGGACAGGGTTGGGGACAGGGTTGGGGACAGCACGGCCTCGGCGTCACCGTCCTGAACATGGGGACAGGGTTAGGACAGGGTTAGGACAGGTCTGGGGACAGGGTTGGGGACAGGGCTGGGGACAGCACGGCCTCAGCGTCACCATCCTGAACACGGGGACAGAGTTTGGGACAGGGTTAGGACAGGTCTGGGGACAGGGTTGGGGACAGCACGGCCTTGGCGTCACCGTCCTGAACATGGGGACAGGGTTGGGGACAGGGTTGGGGACAGGGTTAGGACAGGGTTGGGGACAGGGCTGGGGACAGCACGGCCTCAGTGTCACCGTCCTGAACATGGGGACAGAGCTGGGGACAGGGCTGGGGACAGGGTTGGGGACAGCACGGCCTCGGTGTCACCGTCCTGAACATGGGGACAGAGTTGGGGACAGGGCTGGGGACAGCACGGCCTCAGCGTCACCATCCTGAACACGGGGACAGAGTTTGGGACAGGGTTAGGACAGGACTGGGGACAGGGTTGGGGACAGCACGGCCTCGGCGTCACCGTCCTGAACATGGGGACAGGGTTGGGACAGGGTTGGGGACAGGGTTAGGACAGGGTTGGGGACAGGGCTGGGGACAGCACGGCCTCAGTGTCACCGTCCTGAACATGGGGACAGGGCTGGGGACAGGGTTAGGACAGGACTGGGGACAGGGTTAGGGCAGGGTTGGGGACAGGGTTGGGGACAGCATGGCCTCGGCATTGCCGTCCTGCACCTGGGGACAGGCTTGGGACAGGGTTGGGGACAGGGTTGGGGACAGGGTTGGGACAGAGTTAGGACAGGGTTAGGACAGAGTTGGGGACAGCACGGCCATGGTGTCACTGTCCTGCACCTGGGGACAGAGTTAGGGTTAGGGCTGGGGACAGTGCCAGGGCTGGGGACAGGGTTGGGGACAGGGCTGGGGACAGTGCCAGGGCTGGGGAGAGTTGGGGATGGGGCTGGGGACAGTGCCAGGGCTGGGGACAGGGTTGGGGACAGTGCCAGGGCTGGGGACAGGGCTGGGGACAGGGCCAGGGCTGGGGACAGGGCCAGGGCTGGGGAGAGTTGGGGATGGGGCTGGGGACAGTGCCAGGGCTGGGGACAGGGCTGGGGACAGGGCCAGGGCTGGGGACAGGGTTGGGGACAGGGCTGGGGACAGGGCTGGGGACAGGGCTGGGACAGTGCCAGGGCTGGGGACAGGGCTGGGGACAGGGCTGGGGACAGGGCTGGGGACAGTGCCAGGGCTGGGGACAGGGCTGGGACAGGGCCAGGGTTGGGGACAGGGCTGGGGACAGGGACAGGGCTGGGGACAGGGTTGGGGACAGGGCTGGGGACAGGGCTGGGGACAGGGCTGGGGACAGTGCCATGGCTGGGGACAGGGCTGGGGACAGGGCTGGGGACAGGGCTGGGGACAGGGCCAGCGGCACTCACGGCCACGCGCCGCAGCGACTGCGGGATGCTTTTCTTCTCGTCGTCCACCATGACCCCGAAGAGGACGAAGGCCGTGCCCTCGAGGCTCTTCCCGTACAGGTACCTGGGGACAGCCACCGTGTCACCGTGTCACCGTGTCACCGTGTCACCGTGTCACTCTATCACTGTGTCACCGTGTCACCCTGTCACCGTGCCACTCTGTCACTGTGTCACTGTATCACCGTGTCACCATGTCACCGTGTCACCCTGTCACCCTGTCACCGTGTCACCGTGTCACCATGTCACCGTGTTACTGTGTCACCCTGTCACTGTGTCACTGTATCACCGTGTCACCCTGTCACTGTGTCACCGTGTCACCGTGTCACCATGTCACCGTGTCACTCTATCACTGTGTCACCGTGTCACCCTGTCACCGTGTTACCGTGCCACTCTGTCACTGTGTCACCCTGTCACTGTGTCACTGTATCACCGTGTCACCGTGTCACCGTGTCACCCTGTCACCCTGTCACCGTATCACTGTGTCACCAAGTTACCGTGTCACCATGTCACTGTGTCACTGTGTCACTGTGCCACCGTGCCATGTCACCATGTCACCATGTCACCGTGTCACCCTGTCACCGTGTCACCCTGTCACCGTGTCACCGTGTCACTCTATCACTGTGTCACCATGTCACCGTGTCACCCTGTCACCCTGTCACTGTGTCACCGTGTCACCATGTCACCGTGTCACTCTATCACTGTGTCACCGTGTCACCGTGTCACCCTGTCACCGTGTCACCGTGTCACTCTATCACTGTGTCACCGTGTAACCGTGCCACTCTGTCACTGTGTCACCCTGTCACTGTGTCACTGTATCACCGTGTCACCGTGTCACCGTGTCACCGTGTCACCATGTTACCGTCTCAACCTGTCACCATGTCACTGTGTCACTGTGTCACCATGCTACTGCATCATCACTTCACTGTGCCACCCTGTCACCGTGTCACCATGCCACCGTGTCACCGCATCACTGTGCTGCTGTGTCACTGTGTCACCATGTCACCGTGTCTCCAACACATCCCCATCCCTGCCACACCTGTGCTGTTACCCCATTGTCCCATGTCCCCATCCTGCCACCCCTGCTACTGCCACCACCGATGTCACCATGTCCCCATCCTGCCACCCCTGTCCCTGTCATCCTACTCCTGCCACTGCCACCACCGATGTCACCATGTCCCCATCCTGCCACCCCGTTCCTGTTATCCCATCCCTGCTACTGCCACCACTGATGTCACCGTGTCCCCACCCTGCCACACCTACTGCCACCACCGATGTCACCGTGTCCCCATCCTGCCACCCCTGTCCCTGTTATCCCACCCCTGCCACCACCACCACCAATGTCACCATGTCCCCATCCTGCCACCCCTGCTTCTGCCACCACTTATGTCACCATGTCCCCATCCTGCCACCCCTGCCATTGCCACCACCGATGTCACCGTGTCCCCACCCTGCCACCCCTGCTACTGCCACCACTGATGTCACCATGTCCCCATGCTGCCACCCCTGTCCCTGTTATCCCACCCCTGCCACCACCACCACCACTGTCACCGTGTCCTCATCCTGCCACCCCTGCCACTGCCACCACCAATGTCACCATGTCCCCATCCTGCCACCCCTGCCACTGCCACCACCAATGTCACCGTGTCCCCATCCTGCCACACCTACTGCCACCACCAATGTCACCGTGTCCCCACCCTGCCACCCCTGCTACTGCCACCACTGATGTCACCGTGTCCCCACCCTGCCACCCCTGCCATTGCCACCACCGATGTCACCGTGTCCCCATTCTGCCACCCCTGCCACCACCACCACCAATGTCACCGTGTCCCCACCCTGCCACCCCTGCTACTGCCACCACTGATGTCACCGTGTCCTCATCCTGCCACACCTACTGCCACCACCGATGTCACCGTGTCCCCATTCTGCCACCCCTGCCACTGCCACCACCAATGTTCCTGTGTCCCCACCCTGCCACCCCTGCCACTGCCACCACCACTGTCACTGTGTCCCCATCCTGCCACCCCTGTCCCTGTTATCCCACCCCTGCCACCACCACCACCGATGTCACCATGTCCCCATCCTGCCACCCCTGCTACTGCCACCACTGATGTCACCGTGTCCCCACCCTGCCACCCCTGCCATTGCCACCACCGATGTCACCATGCCACCCTGTGTCCCCCTCCCTCTCCAGCCTGTCCCCGCGCCACCCCCGGGTGACAGCAGCAGGGCAGAGCTGTCCCCTGTCCCCTTCGGGGACAGTTTTGGTGTCACCTGGCCAGGATGGACACTCGGAAATCCTCCTGGCGGTCGATGTACAGGAACTTCTCCTCGGCCTCCAGGGCCACCTCAAAGCTCGGCAGCACTGCGGGGGTGACACCGGTGACGTCAGCGGGTGACACCGGCCGGTGACACCCCTCGGGGACAGTCCCCGGCGCCCCCCCGCCCCGCACCCACCGTATTCCTTGACCTCGAACTGGGTGCTGAAAACCTGATCCGGAGAATCCTCGAATTTGGCCGAAATCGTCCACATGCCCAGGCTGGAAAGGGGGTGACAGGGAGGGGACAGTGAGGGGACAGCGGCCGGGGGGTGTCCCCAGGCCACCTGGGGGGACGGTGACACCCACCTGACCACCTCGGGCAGGTTGTGGTTGAGGGACAGGATGCCGTTCTTGCTCGGGGACGACACCGGGACTTGTTTGATGATGACGTTGTCGGGCGTCTGAGGGGACACGCGCAGGGCGTGAGGGGAGGGTGGCGCGGGTGGCACCGTGTCACCTCCCGCCGCGCCCGTGTCACCCCCGGCGTCACCCACGGGCACCCACCTTGACCTCCACGATGACCGTCTTGGCCACCGGCTGCATGAGGTGGCCCACGGTGAAGAGGCGGCAGAGGACTGGGAGGGGACACAAGGGACAAAGTGAGGGGACAGTGAGGGGACAGGGGGGACAGTGAGGGGACAGTGAGGGAACACAAGGGACTGGGAGGTGACACGGGGGACAAGGTGAGAGGGGACAGTGAGGGGACACAGGGGACAGTGAGGGGACACAAGGGACAAGGTGAGGGGGGACACAAGGGACAAGGTGAGAGGGGACAATGAGGGGACAAGGTGAGGGGACAGTGAGGGGACAGTGAGGGGACAAGGTGAGGGGACATGGGGGACACCCAGCACTGGGAGGGGACACAAGGGACAAGGTGAGAGGGGACAGTGAGGGGACACGGGGGACAAGGTGAGGGGACAGTGAGGGGACACGGGGGACAGTGAGGGGACACAAGGGACAAGGTGAGAGGGACAGTGAGGGGACACAGGGGACAGCGAGGGGACACAGGGGACAAGGTGAGGGGACACGGGGGACAAGGTGAGGGGGACAGTGAGGGGACACGGGGGACAGTGAGGGGACACAAGGGACAAGGTGAGAGGGGACAGTGAGGGGACACAGGGGACAGCGAGGGGACACAGGGGACAAGGTGAGAGGGGACACAGGGGACAAGGTGAGAGGGGACAGTGAGGGGACACGGGGGACAAGGTGAGGGGGACAGTGAGGGGACACGGGGGACAGTGAGGGGACACAAGGGACAAGGTGAGAGGGGACAGTGAGGGGACACAGGGGACAAGGTGTGCACAGGAGTGGGGACACCCGGCACTGGGAGGGGACGGGGGGGACAGTGTCCCCGTCCCCTCAGTGTCCCCACAGTGTCCCCAGCTGTCCCTGCAGTGTCCCAGCAGTGACCCCATCCCCTCGATGTCCCCTGTCCCCAGTGTCCCCATCCCTGCCGTGTCCCCAGGTTTGCCCACAGGTGTCTCCAGGTGTGTCCCCAGGTGTTCCAGATGTCCCATGGGTGTCCCCAGCTGGCCCCAGATGTGTCCCAGGTGTCCCCAGGTATCCCATGTCTGTCCCAGGTGTCCCAGGTGTGTCCCCAAGTGTGTCTCAGCTGTCCCCAGGTGTCCCAGGTGTCCTCAAGTATCCCGAGGTATCCCAGGTGTCCCCAGGTGTGTCCCAGGTGTCCCCAGGTGTCCCAGCTGTCCCCAGCTGTCCCCAGGTGTCCCAGGTGCCCCCAGGTGTCCCCGCTCACCGGTGGCCCCGGGGGTGTAGATGGGTTTGTCGGTCTGTACGAAGATGTGGCCGCTCTGCAGGGACACCAGCAGCACCTTCTCCAGCGTCACCGCGCCCACCCGCGCCGTCACCGTCACAAACGGCTTCCCCTGCGCCGGCGGCAGCGACTTGGCCGGCACCTGGGGGACGTTGGGGACATTGGGGACACTGGGGACACTGGGGACATTGGGGACACTGGGGACATTGGGGACATTGGGGACACTGGGGACACTGGGGACATTGGGGACATTGGGGACATTGGGGACACTGGGGACATTGGGGACACTGGGGACACTGGGGACACTGGGGACATTGGGGACATTGGGGGACAGTGGGGACAGTGGGGACAGAGGGGACATTGGGGACACTGGGGACACTGGGGACGATGGGGACAATGGGGACAATGGGGACATTGGGGACAATGGGGACAGTGGGGACAGTGGGGACAGTGGGGACATTGGGGACATTGGGGACAGTGGGGACATTGGGGACATTGGGGACATTGAGGACAATGGGGACATTGGGGACACTGGGGACACTGGGGACGATGGGGACATTGGGGACAATGGGGACAGTGGGGACATTGGGGACATTGGGGACAGTGGGGACATTGGGGACATTGGGGACATTGAGGACAATGGGGCCATTGGGGACAATGGGGACACTGGGGACATTCGGGACACTGGGGACACTGGGGACGATGGGGACATTGGGGACAATGGGGACATTGGGGACAATGGGGACAGTGGGGACACTGGGGACACTGGGGACAGGGGACATGGGGGACAGTGAGGGAACAGTGGGGACCATGGGGACATTGGGGACATTGGTGACCACTCCCATGGACCCCAGGAGTGACCATCCCCAGAGTGACCATCTCCAGAGTGACCATCCCCAGGAGTGACCATCTCCAGGAGTGACCATCCCCAGAGTGACCATCCCCAGAGTGACCATCTCCAGGAGTGACCATCTCCAGAGTGACCATCCCCAGGAGTGACCATCTCCAGGAGTGACCATCTCCAGAGTGACCATCTCCAGGAGTGACCACCCCGCTGGTTCAGAGTCCAGCCCCGTTTCCCCTCCGGCACAGTGACCGCTCGGACAGCGACCATGGGCAGTGACCAGGGGGTGGTGACACTGACCAAGGGGAGGTGACAGTGACCAGGGGGTGGTGACACTGACCATGGGGAGGTGACACTGACCATGGGGTGGTGACACTGACCAAGGGGTGGTGACGGTGACTGTGGGGAGGTGACAATGACCATGGGGTAGTGACACTGACCAGGGGGTGGTGACACTGACCAGAGGGTGGTGACGGTGACCATGGGGTGGTGACAATGACCATGGGGTGGTGACAGTGACCAAGGGGCGGTGACACTGACCATGGGGAGGTGACGGTGACCAGGGGGTGGTGACAGTGCCCAGGGGGTGGTGACAGTGACCAGGGGGAGGTGACAGTGACCAGGGGGAGGTGACAGTGCCCAGGGGGTGGTGACAGTGACCAAGGGGAGGTGACACTGACCAGGGGGAGAACCATGGGGTGGTGACACTGACCGGGGGAGGTGACAGTGATCAGGGGGTGGTGACACTGACCAGAGGGTGGTGACAGTGACCAAGGGGAGGTGACACTGACCAGGGGGTGGTGACACTGACCAGAGGGTGGTGACACTGACCAAGGGGAGGTGACAGTGACCAGGGGGTGGTGACACTGACCAGGGGGTGGTGACGGTGACCAGGGGGAGGTGACACTGACCAAGGGGAGGTGACAATGACAGTGGGTGAGGAGGTGGCGCCGTACCTTGATGGTGGCCGTGGCCATCATGCCCTCGGCCGGGCTCAGGGCCACGCGGGTCTGGAACAGCACCTGGCGCTTCTGGGGGAAATCCTGCACCAGCACCGAGGCCTCGGCCGCCGCCGTCAGCCCGGGGGCCTCCAGCACGAGCAGCTCGTCCGTCTCCAGCCGCAGCACAGCCGGCGTCACCATGGTCACCCTGGGGACACCGCGGGGCTGGCACCGGGGGGCACGGGAACCCCGGAATCGGTCCCTAAAACGCCTCAGGGACCTCACAGAACCCCAAAATCTGTCCCTGAATCAACTCGGGGACCTCAGAGCACTCAGAAACCCCAAAACCTGTCCCTAAAACACCTCAGGAACCCCAAAATCTGTCCCCACAGCACCTCAGGAACATCACACTCCCCTGGAGACCCCAAATCTGTCCCCACAGTGCCCTGGGGACCCCACAGCACCCAGAAATCCCAAAATTGGTCCCTAAATCACTTTGTGGACCTCACAGCACCCAGAAAACCCAAAATCTGTCCCCACAGCACCTTGGGGACCTCACACTGCCCTGGAGACCCCAAAATCTGTCCCCACAGCGTCCCCTGCTCGTCCATCTCCAGCCGCAGCACGGCCGGCGTCACCATGGTCACCCTGGGGACACCGCGGGGCTGGCACCGGGGGCCACGGGAACCCCGGAATTGGTCCCTAAAACGCCTCAGGGACCTCACAGAACCCCAAAATCTATCCCTAAATCAACTCAGGGACCTCACAGCACTCAGAAACCCCAAAACCTGTCCCTAAAACACCTCAGGAACCCCAAAATCTGTCCCCACAGCACTCAGGAACATCACACTCCCCTGGAGACCCCAAATCTGTCCCCACAGTGCCCTGGGGCCCCACAGCACCCAGAAACCCCAAAATCTGTCCCTAAATCCCCTTGGGGACCCCACAGAACCCCAAAATCTGTCCCCAGAACACCCTGGGGACCTCATAATCCCAGAAACCCCAAAATCTGTCCCTAAATAACCTCGGGAACCCCACAGCACCCCAAAATCTGTCCCCAGAACACCCTGGGGACCTCACAAACCCAGAAACCCAAAATCTGTCCCTAAATCACCTCGAGAACCCCAGAGAACCCCAAAATCTGTCCCCACAGCACCTCAGGAACATCACATTCCCCTGGAGACCCAAAATCTGTCCCTAAATCCCCTGGGGACCCCACAGAACCCCAAAATCTGTCCCCAGAACACCCTGGGGACCTCACAAACCCAGAAACCCAAAATCTGTCCCTAAATCCCCTTGGGGACCCCACAGCACCCCAAAATCTGTCCTTAAACCACCTTGGGAACCTCACAACACCCAGAAACCCCAAATCTGTCCCCAAAACACCTCGGGGACCCCACAGCACCCAGAAACCCAAAATCTGTCCCTAAATCACCTCGGGGACCCCACAGCACCCCAAAATCTGTCCTTAAACCACCTCAAGGAACCTCACAACACCCAGAAACCCCAAATCTGTCCCCAAAACACCTCGGGGACCCCACAGCACCCAGAAACCCCAAATCTGTCCCTAAAACACCTCGGGGACCCCACAGCACCCCAAAATCTGTCCCCAAAACACCTCGGGGACCCCACAGCACCCAGAAACCCCAAATCTGTCCCTAAAACACCTCGGGGACCCCACAGCACCCCAAAATCTGTCCCCAAAACACCTCGGGGACCTCACAGCACCCAGAAACCCCAAATCTGTCCCCAAAACACCTCAGGGACCTCGTGGGGCCCCCCAAACCCCGTGATCTGCCCCATGGGCCAGAAACAACCCCAAACCCCACAGCGCACCCCAAATCCCCCGGTGTCCCCCAGGATCCCCCCATTACATTTGGGGTTGGGGGTCCCTGGCAGGTTTGGGGTTTTGGGGGTCCCAGATTTGGGGGATCCAGGCTGGGGGGGCCCCAAGGGGGATGGAGGGATTTTGGGGGGGGGGTCACGAGGTTTGGGGGGGGGTCCCAAAAAGAGAGGATTCCACGGGGGTGTCATGGGTGGAGGGGTCACAAAAAGAGGGGCTTCCATGGGGGTCCCGTGGGACACTGGGGGTCCCACGAGGGGGTGGCGGGGGTCCCATGGATGGAGGTCCCATGGGTGAGTGGGGATCCCATGGATTGGGGGGGGTCCCATAGATGAGGGTCCCATGGATTGGGGGGGGGGGTCCCATGGGTGCATGGGGGTCCCATGGATAGGGGCTCCCATAGATGGGGGTCCCATGGGTGGGTGGGGGTCCCATGGATGGGTCCCAAGGGTGGGTGAGGGGGGGGTCCCATGGATTGGGGGGTGCCATGGATGGGTGGAGGTCCCATGGGTGGGCAAGGGGGGTCCCATAGATGGGGGTCCCATGGATTGGGGATCCCATGGATTGGGGGGTCCCATGGACTGGGGCGGGGTCCCATGGATGGGCTCCCATAGATGGGGGTCCCAAGGGTGGGTGAGGGAGGGTCCCATGGATGGATGGGGGTCCGATGGGTGGGGGTCCCATGGATGGATGGGGGTCCCACGGGTGGGGGTCCCATGGATGGATGGGGGTCCCATGGGTGGGGGTCCCACGGGTGGGTGAGGGGGGCCCCAAGGGTGGGTGAGGGGGGTCCCATGGCTTGGGGATCCCATGGGTGAGGGGGGGGGTCCCACAGCTGGGTGAGGGGGGGTCCCATGGGTGAGTGGAGGTCCCATGGGTCGGTAAGGGGGGCTCCCATAGAAGGGGGTCCCATGGATGGATGGGGGTCCCATGGGTGGGGGTCCCATGGATGGATGGGGGTCCCACGGATGGATGGGGGTCCCACGGATGGATGGGGGTCCCATGGGTGGGGTGGGGGTCCCACGGGTGGGTGAGGGGTGGTCCCATGGGTGAGGAGGGGGCTCCCAGTCGCTCACAGCTGCGCGCGGGCGGGGGTCCCGAGCAGCGCCAGGAGGCCGAAGAGGAGGAGGAGGAGGAGGCGGCAGTGGGGGGGCAGCGCCGCCGGAGCCCCCATGGCCGCAGGGAGGGGACGGCGACAGCGACGGCGACAGCGACAGCGACAGCGACAGCGACAGCGACAGCGACAGCGACAGCGACAGCGACAGCGAGGGGGGGGGGTGTCCCTTTATGGTGTCGGCGCTGGTTAATGGGTAACGCGGGCCCTGGGCCCACCCATGGGTGCTGGGGGGGGTGAGGGGGGGGGCTTCGGTCACCGCGGTCACCGCGGTCACGGGTGGGGGTGCGGTGACACCCCCGGACCCCCCCGTGCCCGTGGAGGGGGGGGGGGGGGTGTGACACTGGCTGCGGGAGGGGGTCCCGCACCCTTGGGTGCCCCCCTTGGGTGGGGGTTGGGGGCTCCCCCTCTCCCCTCCCCCCTCCCATCCCCTCCCCTTCCCGGGCGGGGTGGGGGAGGGGCGGGGCGCTCGTTCCTCATTTCGGGGAAGGCGCTGGCGAGGGGCCCGCGCGGGGCTTGCGACATGCGACATGGGCGGGGACACCGCGGGGGGGTCGCGACAGGGGCTGGGGGACAGCGGGGGGACACCCCGTGGGATGTCGCGACAGTGGGGTGGGGGGCGCTGCAGGGCCGGGGGGGGACATCCTTGAGACCCCCTCCCCCCCAGAGGTCACGGACACCTGGTGACCCCTGAAGGGACCTGGGTGACTTCCAGGAACGGTCAGGGTGACCCTTGGACACCTGGATCCCACCTGGATCTGGACACCTGGATCTGGACACCTGGGTCCATCCTGAGACCCTTGAAAGGACCCGGGTGACCTCTTGGACTTTTGGTGGGATTTGGACACCTGGGTCCCACCTGGATCTGGGCACCTGGGTCAATCCTGAGACCCCTGACAGGTCCTGGATGACCTCAAGGACCTTTGGTGGGACTTGGACATTTGGGGCCCACCTGGACCTGGACACCTGGGTCCCCTTGGCGAACCCTGAAGGGACCTGGGTGACTTCCAGGAACTGTCAGGGTGACCTTTGGACACCTGGATCCCACCTGGATCTGGACACCTGGACCTGAACACCTGGGTCCATCCTGAGACCCCTGACAGGTCCTGGGTGACCTCCAGGGCCTTTGGTGGGACTTGGATGTTTGGGGCCCACCTGGACCTGGACACCTGGACCTGGGCACCTGGGTGCCCCTGGTGACCCCTGAAAGGACCTGCATGACCTCTTGGACCGTTGGTGGGACTTGGACATTTGGGGCCCACCTGGACTTGGACACCTGGGTGGTCTCCACTGAGGCCCCTGATGGGTCCTGGGTGACCTCCTGGACCTTTGGTGGGACTTGGACACCTGGGTCCCACCTGGATCTGGGTCAACCCCAAACCCTTGGGTAGATCCCAACACCTGGGTCCATCCTGAGACTCCCAACAGGTCCTGGACACTTGGACACCTCCTGGACCCCAGCTGGGCCACCATGTCCAGAAGTCACCTGGACCCTCCTGGACCACCTGAGCCACCATTTCCTGTCACCTGGACTGTCCTGGGCCACCATGTCCAGAGGCCACCTGGACCACCTGGGCCACCTGAACCTCTCCTGGACCCCCTGGGTCACCATTTCCAGCCACCTTGACCTCTTGTAGGACCCCCTGGGCCACCATGTCCAGAGGTCACCTGGACCCCTTGTGGACCACCATGTCCAGAGGCCACCTGGACCACCTGAACCTCTCCTGGACCCCCTGGGTCACCATTTCCGGCCACCTGGACCCCTTGTAGGACTCCCTGGGCCATTTGGACCCCTCGTGAGCCATCATGTCCAGAGGCCACCTAGACCCTCCTGGGTCACCACATACAGGTCACCTGGGCCACCTGGGCCATCTGAACCTGTCCTGGTGACCCCCTGGGCCACCATTTCCAGCCAGCTTGACCCCTCATGGACCTCCTGGGCCACCTGGCCCCCTCGTGGGCCACCACGTCCAGAGGCCACCTGGACCCTTCCTGGACCTCCTGGGCCACCATGTCCAAGTCACCTGGACTCTCCTGGGCCACCATTTCCGGCCACCTGGACCCCTTGTAGGACCCCCTGGGCCACCTGAACACCTTGTGGACCACCATGTCCAGAGGCCACCTAGACCCTCCTGGGTCACCACATACAGGTCACCTGGGCCACCTGGGCCACCTGAACCTCTCCTGGACTCCCTGGGCCACCATTTCCGGCCACTTGGACCTCTTGTAGGACCCCCTGGGCCACCTGAACACCTTGTGGACCACCACGTCCAGAGGCCACCTGGCCCCCTCGTGGGCCACCACGTCCAGAGGCCACCTGGATCCCTGCCGTCACCTTCTCCTGTCCCCAGGCCCCCCATCCCCCCGGAGGTCCCCCCTGTGACAGGAAGGTCCCCGGAAGGCGCCCGGCTCAGTTCCCGTTGTCCCCCGCGCCACCCCTGGGGCGCAGGCGCCGCCGCGCACCTCCCGTGTCCCCTGGGCCACCTCCGGCCTCCCGCCGCCGCCCCGGGCCCGGCTGACCACGCCGGGCGGCCGAAGCGGGAGGAGAAGGAGAAGGACAATCCGGTGGGACGGGGACCGACGTCTGCCGCTCGTCACCGGCGGTGGCCCCCACGGGGCCCCGGCGCCTCCGGTTCCTCCCCTTCCTGGGGGGAAGGAACCCCCTGCGCCGCGGGAGCTGCTCCGGGAGGAGCCGAGGTTTGTCCGGGGGTCGTCCGGGGGTCGTCCAGAGGCTCCTCACTGGACGTGGTCCTGCAGAGGCCGCACGAGGCAGGGCCTCGGCTGGTGCTGCTCTGGATGGGGCGGTGGCATTGGGGTCTCACCTGTAATGGGGTCTGGTCTCCATTGGGGTCTCACCTGTACTGGGGTCTGACCTCCTTTGGGATCTCAGCTGTACTGGGATCTGATCTCCGTTGGGATCTGATCTCCACTGGGATCTCACCTGTACTGGGATCTGACCTCCATTGGGGTCTCACCTGTATTGGGATCTGACCTCCACTGGGATCTGAGCTCCACTGGGTTCTCACCTGTACTGGGGTCTGGTCTCCATTGGGGTCTCACCTTCACTGGGATCTGACCTCCACTGGGGTCTGATCTCCATTGGGATCTGACCTGTGCTGGGATCTGACCTCCACTGGGATCTGACCTGTGCTGGGATCTGACCTGTACTGAGATCTGATCTCCATTGGGGTCTCACCTGTAATGGGGTCTGATCTCCACTGGGATCTCACCTGTACTGGGATCTGACCTCCATTGGAGTCTGACCTGTGCTGGGATCTGACCTCCATTGGGGTCTCACCTG
Source organism: Delichon dasypus (assembly GCA_037837765.1). Taxonomy (NCBI): domain Eukaryota; kingdom Metazoa; phylum Chordata; class Aves; order Passeriformes; family Hirundinidae; genus Delichon; species Delichon dasypus. Next base: position 59,180 of record JBBAXF010000078.1, on the reverse strand, counting down.
TATTGGGGTCTGGTCTCCATTGGGATCTCACCTGTACTGGGATCTGACCTCCATTGGGGTCTCACCTGTACTGGGGTCTGACCTCCGTTGGGGTCTCACCTGTACTGGGGTCTGACCTGCACTGGGATCTGACCTGTGCTGGGATCTGACCTCCATTGGGATCTAACCTGTACTGGGGTCTGATCTCTGTTGGGATCTCACCTGTACTGCGATGTGACCTATTATTGGGATCTCACCTGTACTGAGACCTGATCTCCACTGGGATCTCACCTGCACTGGGGTCTCACCTGCACTGGGGTCTGACCTCCACTGGGATCTGACCTGTACTGGGGTCTGATCTCCACTGGGATCTGACCTCCACTGGGATCTCACCTGCATTGAGATCTCATTTCCACCAGGATCTCTCCTCCACCAAGATCTCACCTCCACTGGATCTCAGCTCCAGCAGGATCTCACCTGCACTGGGATCTCATTTCCACCAGGATCTCATCTCCACCAGGATTTCATTTCCACTGGGATCTCATCCAGGATTTCATCTCTGTCAGGACCTCATCTCCACTAGGATCTCATCCAGGATCTGACCTCCACTGGATCTCACCTACATTGGGATCATTCCTCCACTGGGATCTCATTTCCAGCAGGATCTCACCTCCACCAGGATCTCACCTCCACCGGGAAGTCATTTCCACTGGGATCTCATTCAGGATTTCATCTCCACCAGGATCCCATTTCCAGGATCTCAGCCCCTCTGGGATCCCATCTCCACCAACTCCTGGCCAGAAGCCGATGGTTGGATCCTCTTCCATCGACTCCTCTGCAGAAGTTTATCCTGCCAGGACCCACCTCCATTGAAATTCATCCTGCCAGGACCCAATTCCATTGATCCCACCAGGACCCAATTCCATCGAAGTTCATCCCACCAGCACCCACCTCCATCAACGTTCACCCCACCAGGCCCCACCTCCATTGAAGTTCATCCTGCCAGGACCCAACTCCATCAAAATTCATCCCACCAGCGCCCAACTCCATTGATCCCACCAGGACCCACCTCCATCGAAGTTCATCCTGCCAGCACCCACCTCCATCAACGTTCATCCCACCAGACCCCATCTCCATTGAAGTTCATTCCACCAGGCCCCACCTCCATCGAAGTTCACCCCACCTCCATCAAAGTTCACCACGACTCCATCGAAGTTCACCCCGCCAGGACCCACCTCCATCGAAGTTCACCCCACCTCCATCAAAGTTCACCCCACCTCCATCGAAGTTCACCCCACCTCCATCGAAGTTCACCACCACTCCATCGAAGTTCACCCCACCAGCACCCACCTCCATCGAAGTTCACCACAACTCCATCGAAGTTCACCCCGCCAGGACCCACCTCCATCAACGTTCACCCCACCAGGCCCCACCTTCATCGAAGTTCACCCCGCCAGGACCCAACTCCATCAAAATTCATCCCACCAGCGCCCAACTCCATTGATCCCACCAGGACCCACCTCCATCAAAGTTCACCCTGCCAGGCCCCACCTCCATCGAAGTTCACCCCACCAGCACCCACCTCCATCGAAGTTCACCCCGCCAGGACTCACCTCCATCAACGTTCACCCCACCAGGCCCCACCTCCATTGAAGTTCACCCTGCCAGGACCCAACTCCATCAAAATTCATCCCACCAGCGCCCAACTCCATTGATCCCACCAGGACCCACCTCCATCGAAGTTCACCCTGCCAGGACCCACCTCCATTGATCCCACCAGACCCCATCTCCATTGAAGTTCGTTCCACCAGGCCCCACTTCCATCGAAGTTCATCCCACTAGGACCCACTTCCATTGAAATTCATCCCACCAGACCCCACCTCCATCGAAGTTCACCCCACCTCCATCAAAGTTCACCACAACTCCATCGAAGTTCACCCCACCAGCACCCACCTCCATCGAAGTTCACCCCACCTCCATCAAAGTTCACCACAACTCCATCGAAGTTCACCCCGCCAGGCCCCACCTCCATCAACGTTCATCCCACCAGGCCCCACCTCCATTGAAGTTCACCCCACCTCCATCAAAGTTCACCACAACTCCATCGAAGTTCATCCTGCCAGGCCCCACCTCCATCGAAGTTCACCCCACCAGCACCCACCTCCATCGAAGTTCACCACAACTCCATCGAAGTTCACCCCGCCAGGACCCACCTCCATCGAAGTTCACCCTGCCAGGACCCACCTCCATTGAAGTTCACCCCGCCAGGCCCCACCTCCATCGAAGTTCACCCCACCAGGCCCCACCTCCATCGAAGTTCACCCTGCCAGGACCCAACTCCATCAACGTTCACCCCACCAGGACCCACCTCCATCGAAGTTCACCCCGCCAGGTCCCCCATCCACCACCTCGTCCCCGTTGTCCCCATGGAGGTGTGGCGCCAATGTGCCCACTGGCTGGTGGCCGCGCGCGTCCTGCCCGCGGGACACCGGGCCAGCAGCCCCGCGGGACAGGTGTGGGACCTGGCGCAGGCGCTGCGCGACGGCGTCCTGCTGTGCCACCTCCTCAACGCCCTGCTGCCCCGCGCCGTCCCCCCGCGCGACATCTGTCCCCGGCCCCAGATGTCCCAGGTGAGAGCCGGGGCGGGGACAGGTGGCACGGGGAGGGGCGCGGTGCGGGGGGTGACAGTGACAGTGACAGTGACAGTGACAGTGACAGTGACAGTGATGGTGGGGAGGAGGGCGGTGGCCATGATGGGGACAATGGGGATGACGATGGTGGTGACATTGATGGTGACAATGATGGATGTGGAAGAGGGTGGTGGCAATGAGGGGACAATGACAGTGACAGTGGTGGGTGTGGAGGAGGGTGGTGGCCATGATGGGGACAATGGGGATGACAGTGGTGACATTGATGGTGACAATGATGGTGAGGAGGAGGGTGGTGGCCATGATGGGGACAATGGGCATGATGATGGGGACAGTGAAGGGGACAATGAGGATGATGATGGGGACAGTGATGGGGACAATGATGGGGACAATGACAGTGACAATGGTGGGTGTGGAGGAGGGCGGTGGCCATGATGGGGACAATGGGGACAATGATGATGGGGACAATGACAGTGACAGTGGTGGGTGTGGAGGAGAGCGGTGGCCATGATGGGGACAATGGGGACAATGATGGGGACAATGACAGTGACAGTGGTGGGTGTGGAGGAGGGCGGTGGCCATGATGGGGACAATGAGGATGACGATGGTGACATTGATGGTGACAGTGACGGGTGGGGAGGAGGGTGGTGGCAGTGGTGGGAACAGTGAGGATGATGATGGTGACAAGGGTGGGTGTGGATGACAGTGGTGGCCATGATGGGGACAATGGGCATGATGATGGGGACAGTGATGGGGAAAATGATGGGGACAATGACAGTGACAGTGGTGGGTGGGGAGGAGGGTGGTGGCCATGATGGGGACAATGAGGATGATGATGATGGGGGCAATGACAGTGACAGTGGTGGGTGTGGAGGAGGGTGGTGGCAGTGGTGGGAACAGTGAGGATGATGATGGTGACAATGGTGGGTGTGGATGACAGTGGTGGCCATGATGGGGACAATGGGGATGACAGTGGTGACACTGGTGGTGACAGTGATGGTGGGGAGGAGGGTGGTGGCCATGAGGGGACAATGGGGATGACGATGGTGGGGACATTGATGGTGACAGTGACAGATGGGGAGGAGGTTGGTGGCCATGATGGGGACAATGGGGATGACAGTGGTGACACTGATGGTGTCAGTGGTGAATGTGGATGACAGTGGTGGCCTTGATGGGGACAAAGGGGATGATGATGGGGGCAATGATGGGGACAATGACAGTGACAGTGGTGGATGAGGATAACAGTGGTGGCCATGATGAGGACAATGGGGATGACAGTGGTGACACTGGTGGTGACAGTGGTGGATGTGGATGACAGTGGTGGCCTTGATGGGGACAGTGGGGATGATGATGGGGACAATGATGGGGATGATAGGGATAATGGGGAGGGTGACAATGGTGACATTGACGGTGACAGTGATGGGTGCAGATGAGGGTGGTGGCAATGATGGGGACAATGGGGATGATGATGGTGACATTGACAGTGACAATGACAGTGCCCTGGTGTGAATGAGGGTGACGGCAGTGATGATGATGGGACAGTGGAGATGATGATGATGATGATGATGATGATGATGATGATGATGGTGACATTGACAGTGACAATGACAGCCCTGGTGAGAATGAGGGTGACAGGGCAGTGATGACGATGGGACAGTGGAGATGATGATGATGATGATGATGATGATGATGATGATGATGATGGTGACATTGACGGTGACAATGACAGCCCTGGTGAGAATGCGGGCAGTGACAATGTGGTGCTGGTGACAATGACAGTGACGACGGTGGCGATGGTGCCAAGGAGGTGACAGGGACAGGAACAATGGTGTTGACGGTGACAATCTTGGCGATGATGCTGGCAAGGGGGTGACAGGGACAATCACGATGTTGACAGGGGTGACAGTGACGATGACAGCATTGGTGACGGAGATGATGGCAGTGCCAGTGCCAGCAGCTGGTGGTGATGTTGATGGGGGTGACAATGACAATGCTGGCCATGGTGACATCATGGCAGCGGTGATGGCGCCAAGTGGGTGACAAGGACTGGGACAACGGTGGCATTGACGGGGTGACAATGACAACGATAGTGCTGGTGACGGTGATGATGGTGGCAATGTTCACAGGGATGACAATGACAATGACAATGACAATGACAGACAATGACAATGACAGCACCAGTGACAGAGGTGACGGCAGTGCCAGTGTCACCACTGGTGACAACGGCGGTCACAGCCACAGAGAGATGACGGCGCTGATTTTGAGGGTGGCAATGACAGGGATGACAGGGGTGACACTGGGAGGGGATGGCGGGTGACACCGGTGACGGTGACGCCAGTGACGGTGACACTGGTGACGGTGCCACCGCAGTTCCTGTGCCTGAGGAACATCCGCACCTTCCTGACCGCCTGCGCCGACAAATTCGGGCTCCCCAAGCACCGGCTCTTCGGCGCCTTCGACCTCTTCGATGTCCAGGACTTCGGCAAGGTGGGGTCAGCGGTCCAGCTGTCCTGGGGGGGTGGCACCCGGGGGTCCGGGTCACACCTCAGTCCCCCAATGTCACCTGTCTGTCCCCAGGTGATCGAGACGCTCTCAGCGCTCTCCTGGACCCCGATCGCGCAGAGCAAAGGATTCACGTGAGTGGACAGGGGTCAGGTGTCCGGACACTGAGGGTCCAGGTGTCCAGTCCCTGGTGTCCGGTTCCTGATGGTTCAGGTGTCCAGTCCCCTCTCTGAGTGACCACAGTGTCCAGTGCCTGAGGGTCACTGGTGTCCAGTCCCCAATGTCCAGTTTCCTGAGGGTCACTGGTGTCCAGTTTGTGGTGTCCAGTCCCTGAGGGTCACTGGTGTCCAGTTCCCAAGGGTCACTGATGTCCAATCCCCAAGGGTCACTGGTGTCCAATTCCCAGTGTCCAGTCCCCGATGGTCACTGGTGTCCAGTCCCCAAGGGTCACTGGTGTCCAGTCCCCAGTGTCCAGTTCCCAAGGGTCACTGGTGTCCAATCCCCAGTGTCCAGTCCCCGATGGTCACTGGTGTCCAGTCCCCAGTGTCCGATCCCTGAGGGTCACTGGTGTCCAGTTCCCAGTGTCTGGTCCCCGATGGTCACTGGTGTCCAGTCCCCAGTGTCCAGTCCCCAAGGGTCACTGGTGTCCAGTCTCCAGTGTCCGATCCCTGAGGGTCACTGGTGTCCGGTCCCCAAGGGTCACTGGTGTCCAGTTTGTGGTGTCCAGTCCCCAAGGGTCACTGGTGTCCAGTCCCCAGTGTCCAATCCCCAAGGGTCACTGGTGTCCAGTTTGTGGTGTCCAGTCCCCGATGGTCACTGGTGTCCAGTCCCCAGTGTCCGGTCCCCGATGGTCACTGGTGTCCAGTCCCCAAGGGTCACTGGTGTCCAGTTCCCAGTGTCCAGTCCCCGATGGTCACTGGTGTCCAGTCCCCAGGGGTCACTGGTGTCCAGTCCCCAATGTCCAGTTCCCAAGGGTCACTGGTGTCCAGTTCCCAGTGCCCAGTCCCCAATGGTCACTGGTGTCCAGTCCCTGAGGGTCACTGGTGTCCAGTCCCCAGTGTCCAGTCCCTGAGGGTCACTGGTGTCCAGTTCCCAGTGTCCAGTCCCCAAGGGTCACTGGTGTCCAGTTTGTGGTGTCCAGTCCCCGATGGTCACTGGTGTCCAGTTCCCAGTGTCCGGTCCCCGATGGTCACTGGTGTCCGGTTCCCAATGGTCACTGGTGTCCAGTTCCCAGTGTCCGGTCCCCGATGGTCACTGGTGTCCAGTTCCCAATGGTCACTGGTGTCCAGTTCCCAGTGTCCAGTTCCCAGTGCCCAGTCCCCGATGGTCACTGGTGTCCAGTTCCCAATGGTCACTGGTGTCCGGCCATGTCCCCCCAGGCCGTTCCCGTCCGAGGACAGCGTTGGGGACGAGGACATCTACAGCGGCCTGTCCGACCTCATCGAGTGAGTGCGGGATACTGGGGATACTGGGAATACTGGAGATACTGGGGATACTGGGAATGGTGGGGACACACTGGGGATACTGGGGATACTGGGAATACTGGGGACACACTGGGGATACTGGGAATGGTGGGGATACTGGGAATACTGGGAATGGTGGGGATACTGGGGACACACTGGGGATACTGGGGATACTGGGAATGCTGGGAATAGTGGGAATAGTGGGAGTACTGGGGAAACTGGGGATACTGGGAATGCTGGAGATACTGGAGACACACTGGGGATATTGGGAATACTGGGGATACTGGGAATGGTGGGGATACTGGGGAAACAGGGGACATTGGGGAAACTGGGGATACTGGGGGTACTGGGAATACTGGGAATGGTGGGGATACTGGGGATACTGGGGACACACTGGGGATACTGGGGATACTGGGAATGCTGGGAATAGTGGGAATAGTGGGAGTACTGGGGAAACTGGGGATACTGGGAGGCACTGGGGATACTGGGAATGCTGGGGATACTGGAGACACACTGGGGATATTGGGAATACTGGGGATACTGGGAATGGTGGGGATACTGGGGATACTGGGAATGGTGGGGACACTGGGGAAACAGGGGACATTGGGGGAAACTGGGGATACTGGGGGTACTGGGAATACTGGGAATGCTGGGGATACTGGGAATGGTGGGGATACTGGGGATACTGGGAATACTGGGGATACTGGGGAAACTGGGGACACTGGGGAAACAGGATACTGGGGATACTGGGAATACTAGGAATACTGGGGATACTGGGGATACTGGGGATACTGGGGATACTGGGAGGCACTGGGGCAGTCTGGGGTCATTAGGGGGTCATTGAGGGGAGTTCTGGGGACAGTGAGGGACATTTGGGGACATTGGGGGTTTCTGGGGACAATAAGGGACATTTGGGGACAATTTGGGGACAATTTGGGGACATGGTGGTGATTTGGGGGGAGGCATTAATGGGGTCCCTGGGGGTGTCTGGGGACGTTCAGGACCCCCAGAGGGTCTGGGGACAATCAGAGGGATTTGGGGGCGCTCCGGGGGTGTCCGAGGGGCGTCCCCAGCTGTCCCCGCCCCGCAGTGACACGGCCGAGGAGGACGATGACCTCTACGACTGCGTGGAGGCCGAAGGGGACGACGGCGACGACGTCTACGAGGACCTGATGAGGGTCGAGCCCCCCCCGGCCACGGTGGGTGTGACCCCCCCCCCCCAAAAAATACCTGGAACCCGCCCCCCAAAAATGCATGGAACCACCCAAAAATACCTGGGAGTCCCCTAAAAATACCTGGGAGCTTCCCAAAAATACCTGGAACCTTCCCAAAAAACACCTGGGAACACCTCAAAAATACCTGAGCGCCCCCCCCCCTGCAAAATACCTGGGACCCCACCAAAAACACCTGTGAGCCCCCCAAACACCTGGGACTCCCCCAAAAGTACCTGGGACCTTCCCCAAAAAAACCCCGGGACCTACCAAGAATACCTGGGACCTTCCAAAAAACACCTGGGAGTGCCCAAAACACCTGGGACCCCTCCTCTAAAACACCTGGGACCTCCCAAAACCCCCTGGGACCCCCGAAAACCAGATGGGACCTTTTCAAAAAACACTTGGGACTACACAAAAATACCTGGGACCTTCTCAAAAGCATCTGGCACCCTCCCAAAAACACCTGGGACCCTCCCAAAAACACCTGGGACCCTCCCCAAAACACCTGGGAGTCCCCCCAAAACACCTGGGACCCCCAAAACCCAGATGGGACCTTCCTAAAAACCACCTGGGAGTCCCCAAAAATACCTGTGACCTTCTCAAAAGCATCTGGCACCCTCCCAAAAACACCTGGGACCCTCCCCAAAAACACCTGGGACCTCCCAAAACCCCCTGGGACCCCCAAAACCCAGATGGGACCTTCCTAAAAAGCACCTGGGAGTCCCCAAAAATACCTGTGACCTTCTCAAAAGCATCTGGCACCCTCCCAAAAACACCTGGGACCCTCCCCAAAACACCTGGGAGTCCCCCCAAACCACCTGGGATCACCCTCCAGACACACCTGTGACCCGTCTGACACACCTGTGTCCTCTTTGCACACCTGTGTCCCCTCTGTGACACCTGTGCCACCCCCGCACACCTGTGCCACCCGCGGCCGGTGCCGTGACTGTCCCCAATGTCCCCATGTCCCCATATCCCCGTGTTCCCATGTCCCCATGTCCCCAAATCCCTCTGTCCCCATGTCCCCAATGTCCCAATGTCCCCATATCCCCGTGTTCGCATTGTCCCAATGTCCCCAATGTCCCCATATCCCTGTGTTCCCACATCCCTGTGTCTCCATGTCCCAATGTCTCTGTGTCCCCATGACCCCAGTGTCCCCCATGTCCCCAATGTCCCCAATGTCCCCAATGTCCTCAATGTCCCCAGTGTCCCCATATCCCAGTGTCCCCAATGTCCCCAATGTCCCCAATGTCCCAGTGTCCCCATATCCCAGTGTCCCCATGTCCCTGTGTCCCCATGTCCCCATGTCCCCAATGTCCCCACTGTCCCCATTGTCCCCAATGTTCCCAATGTCCCCATTGTCCCCAATGTCCCCATATCCCTGTGTTCCCATATCCCTGTGTCTCCATGTCCTAATGTCTCTGTGTCCCCATTATCCCCAGTGTCCCCATTGTCCCCATTGTCCCCAGTGTCCCCATGTCCCCAATGTCCCCACTGTCCCCATTGTCCCCAATGTCCCCATTGTCCCCATTGTCCCCACAGAAGGGCGGTGTGGACCGGCGGCTCTGCTGCCTGCAGGAGCTGCGGCAGACGGAGGAGAGGTACACGGAGACCCTGGAGGCCATCTGCCAGGTGGGGACACCATGGGGACAGTGGGGACAGTGGGGACACCACGGGGACAGTGGGGACAGTGGGGACACCATGGGGACACTGGGGACATTGGGGATACTGGGGACATTGGGGACATTGGGGATACTGGGGACATTGGGGACACCATGGGGACACCACGGGGACAGTGGGGACACTGGGGACACTGAGGACACTGGGGACACCATGGGGACAGTGGGGACAGTGGGGACAGTGGGGACACCACGGGGACAGTGGGGACACCATGGGGATACTGGGGACATTGGGGACACAGAGACCCTGGAGGCCGTCTGCCAGGTGGGGACACTGGGGACATTGGGGACATTGGGGACATTGGGGACATGGAGACCCGCCATCTGCCAGGTGGGGACATTGGGACAATGGGAACATTGGGGACAGTGAGTACACTGGGGACAATGGGGACAATGGGGACATTGGACACACGAAGACCCAGAGGCCATCTTCCATGTGGGGACACTGGGGGCACTGGGTACGTTGGGGACAATGGCGACAGAAGGGACATTGGGGCTTCCCAGTGCTCCCAGTAAGGCGCGGTGTCCCCCGCTGTCCCCCGCTGTCCCCCGCTGTCCCCCGCTGTCCCCAGCACTTCCTGCGGCCGCTGCGGCACTTCCTGAGCCCGAGGGACATGGAGAGCATCTTCATCAACGTGGAGGTGACAGTGACACGGGGACATGGGGGGACACGGGGACACCAGGAACAGTGACCAGGGACACCAGGGACACCAGAGACACTGACCGGTGACACCAGGGACACTGACCAGTGACACGGGGGGACACGGGGACACCAGGGACAGTGACCGGTGACACCAGTGACACCAGGGACACCAGGGACATGGGGACACGGGGGGGACATGGGGGGACACGGGGACACCAGGGACAGTGACCAGTGACACCAGGGACACCAGGGACACCAGGGACACTGACCAGTGACACGGGGGGACACGGGGACACTGACCGGTGACACCAATGACACCAGTGACATGGGGACATGGGGGGGCACGGGGACACCAGGGACAGTGACCGGTGACACCAGGGACACCAGGGACACCAGGGACACTGACCAGTGACACGGGGACATGGGGACACTGACTGGTGACACCAGTGACACCAGTGACACCAGTGACATGGGCATGGGGACATGGGGACACTGACCAGTGACACCAGGGACACGGGGAGACACGGGGGGACACGGGGACACCAGGGACAGTGACCAGGGACACCGGTGACACCAGTGACACCAGGGACACCAGTGACACCAGTGATACCAGTGACACCAGAACATGGGGACACGGGACACAGGGGCACTGATCAGTGACAGCAGTGACACCAGTAACACCAGTAACTGACCAGTACCATAGGACATGGGGACGTGGGGACACGGGGACACCGACCAGTGACCCCAGTGACACTGACCAGTGACCCCAGTGGCACTGACCAGTCACACCAGTGACACCGACCAGTGACCCCAGTGACACTGACCAGTGACCCCAGTGGCACTGACCAGTCACACCAGTGACACCGACCAGTGACCCCAGTGGCACTGACCAGTGACCCCAGTGGCACCGACCAGTCACACCAGTGACACTGACCAGTCACACCAGTGGCACTGACCAGTGACCCCAGTGGCACCGACCAGTCACACCAGTGACACTGACCAGTCACACCAGTGACACCGACCAGTGACCCCAGTAACACTGACCAGTCACACCAGTGACGCCGACCAGTGACCCCAGTGACACTGACCAGTGACCCCAGTGACGCTGACCAGTGACCCCAGTGACACCGACCAGTCACACCAGTAACCCTGCACACTTCTCCCTGCCAGTTAACCCCAATTAACCCCTCCCAGTGCCCCCAGTCCCCACTCCCAGTGCTCCCAGTGCTCCCAGTGCTCCCAGTCCCCCCACTCCCAGCACTCCCAGTGCTCCCAGTGCTCCCAGTCCCCACTCCCAGAGCTCCCATTGCTCCCAGTCCCCCTCCCCAGTGCTCCCAGTCCGTCCCCACGCTCCCAGTGTTCCCAGTAACCCTCCCCAGCTCTCCCCGTCCCTGTCCCCAGCACTCCCAGTGCTCCCAGTCCCCGCTCCCAGTGCTCCCAGTGCTCCCAGTCCCTCTCCCCAGCTCTCCCAGTCCCTCTCCCCACGCTCCCAGCGCTCCCAGTAACCTTCCCCAGTGCTCCCAGCGCTCCCAGTAACCCTCCCCAGCTCTCCCAGTCCCTCTCCCCAGCTCTCCCAGTCCCTATCCCAGCGCTCCCAGCGCTCCCAGTAACCCTCCCCAGCTCTCCCAGTGTTCCCAGCTCCTCTCCCCAGCGCTCCCAGCCCTTCCAGTCCCCGCTCCCAGTGCTCCCAGTGCTCCCAGCGCTCCCAGCGCTCCCAGTCCCCCTCCCCAGCTCTCCCAGTCCCTCTCCCCAGCGCTCCCAGCCCTCCCAGTCCCCGCTCCCAGTTCTCCCAGCCCTCCCAGTAACCCTCCCCAGCTCTCCCAGCCCTCCCAGTCTCTCTCCCCAGCGCTCCCAGCCCTCCCAGTCCCCGCTCCCAGTGCTCCCAGTGCTCCCAGCGCTCCCAGTAACCCTCCCCAGCTCTCCCAGCTCTCCCAGTCCCTGTCCCCAGCTCTCCCAGTGCTCCCAGTCCCTCTACCCAGCTCTCCCAGTCCCTGTCCCCGCGCTCCCATCTCTCCCAGTCCCCCTCCCCATCTCTCCCGGTCCCTGTCCCAGCGCTCCCAGTGCTCCCAGTAACCCTCCCCAGCTCTCCCAGTGTTCCCAGTCCCTCTCCCCAGCGCTCCCAGCCCTCCCAGTCCCCGCTCCCAGTGCTCCCATCTCTCCCAGTCCCCCCCCCATCTCTCCCAGTCCCCCTCCCCAGAGCTCCCGGTCCCTGTCCCAGCGCTCCCAGCGCTCCCAGTCCCCCTCCCCAGCTCTCCCATCTCTCCCAGTCCCCCTCCCCAGCTCTCCCGGTCCCCCTCCCCATCTCTCCCAGTGCTCCCAGTAACCCCAGTCCGCAGGAGCTGCTGGAGCTCCACCGCCGGTTCCTGGCGGAGCTGCGGGCGGCGCTGGCCGGGGCCGGGGCGGGGCGCGCGCTGCCGCCGCTCTTCCTGCAGTACAAGGAGAGGTGCGGGGGGCGGCGGGGGTCCGGGGGGGCGGCGAGGGTCCCGGGGGCGGCGGGGGGGATTTGGGGGGAGTTCGGGGGGATTTGGGGGGAGTTCGGGGGGCGGCGGGGGGAGTTCGGGGGGCGGCGGGGGTCCTAGGGGGGTCCGGGGGGGGATTTGGGGGGAGTTGGGGGGGATCGAGGGGGTCCTGGGGGAGTTGGGGGGATTTGGGGAGGGGTTTGGGGGGAGTTGTGGGAGTTGGGGGGGATTTGGGGGGGATTTGAGGGGATTTGAGGGGGATTTGGGGGGAGTCGGGGGAATTTGGGGAGGGGTTAGGGGAGTCCTGGGGGATTTGGGGGGATTTGGGGGAATTTGGGGGGAGTTGTGGGATTTGGGGGGGATTTGGGGGGGATTTGAGGGGATTTGAGGGGGATTTGGCCACATTTTGGATGGATTTGGGCAGATTTTGGGCAGATTTGGGCGGATTTTGGGCGGATTTGGGCAGATTTTGACAGATTTTGGGCAGATTTGGGCAGATTTTGGGTGGATTTGGGCAGATTTTGGGCAGATTTTGGCAGATTTTGGGTGGATTTGGGCGGATTTTGGGTGGATTTTGGACGGATTTGGGCAGATTTGGGGCAGATTTTGGGTGGATTTGGGCAGATTTTGGGTGGATTTTGGCAGATTTTGGGTGGATTTGGGCGGATTTTGGGTGTCCACCCCAGGTTCCTGCTCTACGGCCGCTACTGCAGCCAGGTGGAAGCGGCCGCGCGGCGCCTGGACCAGCTCTCCACCTGCACCGACCTGCGCATGAAGCTCCAGGTGAGCCCAAAACCACCCCAAAAACATCCCAAAATCCCTCCTGACCTCTCCATGAACCCCCAAAATCCCAACCCCAACCAGAAACCCCCCAAATCACCCAAATCACTCCAAAACCTTCCCACGAAGCTCCAGGTGGGCCTCAAAAAATTCCCCCGAATCCCAAAAAACTCCGCCAAATCCCCAAAAAACCTCCCAAATCCCCCCAAATTCTCCCAGACCCCCCCAAAACTCCCCCAAATCCCAAAAAAACTCCCCCAAATGCCCCCAAAAATTCCCAAATGCCCCCCAAATTCCCAAACTCCCCAAATCCCCCCTCCCAATCCTAATGACCCCCAATGACCTCCCATGACCCCAATGACCCCAAATGACCCCAATCCCCTCTGACCCCTCCCAATCCCAAATTTACCCCAAACTGACCCAAATGACCCCAAACTGACCCCAAATAACCCCAAATATTTTTGGGGGGTTCGATTTCGGGTGGATTTGGGGTGAATTTGGGTGGATTTCTGTGAATTTGGGGTGAATTTTGGGGGAATTTAGGGTGGATTTTAGATGGATTTGGAGTGAATTTGGGTGGGATTTGGGTGGATTTGGGAGGATTTGGGGTGAATTTGGGAGGATTTGGGGTGAATTTGGGTGGATTTGGGAGGATTTGGGGTGAATTTGGGTGGATTTGGGGTGAATTTGGGAGGATTTGGGGTGAATTTGGGTGGATTTGGGTGGATTTGGTGGATTTTGCGTGGATTTTAGATGGATTTGGAGTGAATTTGGGTGGATTTCTGTGAATTTTGTGTGGGTTTGGGGTTGATTCGGGGTGGATTTGGGTGGGTTTGGGGTGGATTTAGGAGGATTTGGGAGGATTTGGTGGATTTGGGTGGATTTGGGTGGATTTGGAGTGAATTTGGGTGGATTTCTGTGAATTTTGGGAGGATTTTGGGTTGATTTGGGGTGGATTTGGGTGGATTTTAGATGGATTTGGAGTGAATTTGAGTGGATTTCTGTAAATTTGGGGGGGATTTGGGTGGATTTGGGTGGATTTGGGTGGATTTTGGGTGGATTTAGGATGGATTTGGAGTGAATTTGGGTGGATTTCTGTAAATTTGGGGTGGATTTGGTGGATTTGATGGATTTTGGGTGGATTTAGGATGGATTTGGAGTGAATTTGGGTGGATTTCTGTGAATTTTGGGAGGATTTTGGGTTGATTTGGGGTGGATTTGTGTGGGTTTGGGGTTGATTTGGGGTGGATTTCTGTGAATTTTGGGTGGATTTTGGGGGAATTTAGGGTGGATTTTAGATGGATTTGAAGTGAATTTGGGTGGATTTCTGTAAATTTGGGTGGGATTTGGATGGATTTGGGAGGATTTGGGGTGAATTTGGGTGGATTTGGTGGATTTTGGGTGGATTTGGATGGATTTGGAGTGAATTTGGGTGGATTTGGGGTGAATTTGGGAGGATTTTGAGTGAATTTGGGTGGATTTCTGTGAATTTTCTGTGGGTTTGTGGTTGATTCGGGGTGGATTTGGGAGGATTTGGATGGATTTGGGAGGATTTGGGTGGATTTGGGTGGATTTCTGTGAATTTTGGGAGGATTTTGGGTTGATTTGGGTGGATTTAGGATGGATTTGGAGTGAATTTGAGTGGATTTTTGTGAATTTTGTGTGGGTTTGGGGTTGATTTTGGGGTTGATTTTGGGGTGAATTTGGGGTGGATTTGGATGGATTTTGGATGGATTTGGGGTGAATTTGCGTGGAACCCAAAATGTCCCCAAATGTCCCCAAATGTCCCCACCCCTGCCCCAGGAGTGCTCCCAGCGAGCCAACAACGGGCGCTTCTCGCTGCGGGATCTGCTGATGGTGCCCATGCAGAGGGTGCTGAAATATCACCTGCTGCTCCAGGTGACACCGGGGACACACCTGGGACACCTGGGGACACCTGGGGACAACTGGGACACACCTGGGGACACACCTGGGGACACCTGGGGACAGCTGGGACAGCTGGGGACACCTGGGGACATCTGGGGACATCTGGGACACCTGGGGACAACTGGGGACACCTTGGGACACACCTGGGGACACCTGGGGACAGCTGGGGACAACTGGGGACACCTGGGACACACCTGGGACACCTGGGATACACATGGGACACACCTGGGATACACATGGGACACACCTGGGGACAGCTGGAGACACCTGGAGACACCTGGGACACACCTGGGGACACCTGGAGACACCTGGAGACACCTGGGGACACACCTGGGGACACCTGGGGACAGCTGGGGACACCTGGGACACACCTGGGGACAGCTGGGACACCTGGGGACACCTGGGGACAGCTGGGGACAGCTGGGGACATCTGGGGACACCTGGGACACACCTGGGGACAGCTGGGGACACACCTGGAGACACCTGGGGACACCTGGGGACACCTGGGGACAGCTGGGGACACACCTGGGGACACCTGGGGACACCTGGGGACACCGTGACCTTTGACCCCCAGGAGCTGGTGAAGCTGACCCCGGATGCGGCCGAGCGGGAGCGGCTGAGGGGGGCACTGGACGCCATGAGGGTGGGGCTGGGGGGATCGGGGGGGGGATCTGGGGGGATTTGGGGGGGATTTGGGGGGATTTTGGGGTCCTGGGGGGAATTTGGGGGATCGGGGGGGATCTGGGGGGATTTGGGGGGGATCTGGGGGGGATTTGGGGGGGATTTGGGGGATTTTGGGGTCCTGGGGGGAATTTGGGGACTTGGGGGGGGGCATTTGGGAGGGATTTGGGGGGATTTGGGGGATCCGGGGGGAGGTCCTGGTGGGTATTTAGGGGGGCTTGGGGGGGGATTCTGGGGTCCTGGAGGAACTTTTGGGGTTTGTGGGGAATCTGTTGTTTCCTGAGGGGGATTTTTGGGGGTTCCTGGTGGAGATTTGGGAGTTCCAGGAGGATTTCAGGGTTCCAGAGGGATTTTGGGGGTTCCAGGGAGGATTTCGGGGTTCCAGGGGAGGTCTGGGGGTTCCAGGGGGGATTTAGGGGTTCGGGGGTCTCTGACCGGAGCCCCCCCCCTCCCCAAACCCCCCCCAGGACCTGGCCCAGTGCGTGAACGAGGTCAAACGGGACAACGAGACCCTGAAACAGCTGACGAGCATCCAGCTCTGCCTGCACAACATGGTGGGGACCCCAAAACCCCCCGGGACCCCAAAACCCCCCCGGGACCCCCAAACCACCCCCTGGGACCCCCAAACAACCCCCGGGACCCCCAAACCACCCCCCGGGACCCCCAAAACCCCCCAGGACCCCAAAAACCCCCGGGACCCCCAAAAAACCCCCCGGGACCCCAAAAACCCCCCGAGACCCCCAAAACCCCCTGGGACCCCCAAAACCCCCCGGGACCCCCAAACCTTCCCCGGGACCCCCAAACCCCCCCCTGGGACCCCCAAAACCCCCCGGGACCCCCAAAACCCCCCGAGACCCCCAAACCACCCCCTGGGATCCCCAAACCCCCCTGGGACACCCAAACAACCCCCGGGACCCCCAAATCTGCCCCCGGGACCCCCAAACCACCCCCTGGGACCCTAAAAACCCCCCGGGACCCCAAAACCCCCCGGGACCCCAAAACCCCCTGCGACCCCAAAAACCCCCCCGGGACCCCCAAACAACCCCCGGGACCCCCAAACCACCCCCTGGGACCCCAAAACCCCCTGGGACCCCCAAAACCCCCCGGGACCCCCAAACAACCCCCTGGGACCCCCAAAACCCCCCGGGACCCTCAAAACCCCCCGGGACCCCCAAACCTTCCCCGGGACCCCCAAACCCCCCCGGGACCCCCAAATAACCTCAGGACCCCCAAATCCCACCACTGAGACCTCCAAATCTGCCCCCGGGACCCCCAAATAACCCCCGGACACACAACCCCCCCCCAGGACCCCCAAATTCTCCCCTGGGACCCCCAAACAACCCCAGGACCCCCAAATCTGCCTCCAGGGGCCCCAAATTCCACAAATCCTCCCCAGGGACCCCCAAATCCTCCCCAGGGACCCCCAAATAACCCTGGGACCCCCCAAATTTCCCCCCAGGACCCCCAACCCCCCCCCAAACACCCAAATTCCCCCCCGGGACCCCCAACCCACCCTGGGACCCCCAAATCCTCCCCAGCACCCCCAAATCCCTCCAAACATCCACAAATTCCTCCTGAGAACCCCAAAAATCCCCTCGGGAAGCCCAAAATTCCACAAATCCACCCAAAGACCCCCAAATCTCCCCCCCGGGGCTCCCAAATTCCCAAAATCTTCCCAAGGACCCCCAAATCTCGCCCCGGGACCCCCAAATCCCCCCTGGCAGCCCCAAATCTCCCCTGACACCCCCAAGTTCCCCAAATCCTCCCCAGGACCCCCAAACCCTCCTCAGGACGCCTTTGGGACCCCCAAATTTCCCCCGTGACCCCCAAAGTGCCCCTGGCCCAGATTTATCCCGGATGATCCCAAATCCCCCGAGTGTCCAGCTCTGCCTCCAGACCATGGTGGGGACCCCAAAACCCCCCATGGACACCCCCAGACCTTCCCCAGGACCACCAAAGCCCTCCAGTGTCCCTGTGTCACCCCTGTGTCCCCCCAGTGTCACCTCAGTGTCACCCCTGTGCCCCCCCAGTGTCACCTCTGTGTCACCCCTGTGTCCCCCCAGTGTCACCCCACACTCCAGTGTCCATCCCAATCCCGATGTCCATCCTGTTCCCAATGTCCATCCCATTCCCGATATCCACCCTGTTCCCAATGTCCATCCCATTCCCGATATCCACCCTGTTCCCGATGTCCATCCCATTCCCGATGTCCATCCCGTTCCCGTGTCCCATCCCCTGTCCCATTCCTGATGCCCATCCCAATCCTGTGTCCCATTCCTGATGTCCATCCATTCCTGGTGTCCCATTCCCGTGTCCCATTCCCGATGTCCATCCCAATCCCATGTCCTGTTCCCGATGTCCATTCCCAATCCCATGTCCCATTCCCGTGTCCCATTCCCGTGTCCCATTCCCGATGTCCATCCCAATCCCGTGTCCCATTCCCGTGTCCCGTTCCTGATGTCCGTCCCATTCCCGTGTCCCATTCCCCGATGTCCGTCCCAATCCCGTGTCCCATTCCTGTGTCCCATTCCCGATGTCCCTCCCAACCCCAATGTCCCATTCCGTGTCCCGATGTCCATCCCCATTCCCGTGTCCCATTCCCGATGTCCATCCCATCCCGTGTCCCACTCCCGTGTCCCATTCCCGTGTCCCATTCCCATGTCCCATTCCCGTGTCCCATTCCTGTGTCCATCCCAATCCCATGTCCCATTCCCGTGTCCCATTCCCGATGTCCCCTCCCAACCCCAATGTCCATCCGTTCCCGATGTCCGTCCCATTCCCGTGTCCCATTCCCGTGTCCCATTCCTGTATCCATCCCAATCAAATGTCCCATTCCCGTGTCCCGTTCCCGATGTCCATCCCATTCCTGTGTCCCATTCCCGTGTCCCATTCCTGTGTCCGTCCCATTCCCCGTGTCCCATTCCCGTGTCCCTTCCCGATGTCCCTCCCAACCCAATGTCCATCCCGTTCCAATGTCCATCCCAATCCCGTGTCCCATTCCCGTGTCCCATTCCCAATGTCCATCCCAACCCCAATGTCCATCCCATTCCCGTGTCCTGTTCCCAGTGTCCATCCCAATACTGATGTCCATCCCATTCCCTGGTGCCCCATTCCCGTATCCCATTCCCGATGTCCCTCCCAACCCCAATGTCCATCCCGTTCCCGATGTCCATCCCAACCCCAATGTCCCATTCCGTGTCCCGTTCCCGATGTCCGTCCCATTCCCATGTCCCAATCCCATGTCCCATTCCCATGTCCCATTCCCGTGTCCATCCCAATCCCATGTCCCATTCCCGTGTCCTGTTCTTGATGTCCGTCCCATTCCCGTGTCCCATTCCTGTGTCCCATTCCCAATGTCCATCCCAACCCCGATGTCCATCCCATTCCCGTGTCCTGTTCCCAGTGTCCATCCCAATCCCGATGTCCGTCCCATTCCCGTGTCCCATTCCCGATGTCCCTCCCAACCCCAATGTCCCATTCCCGTGTCCCGTTCCCGATGTCCGTCCCATTCCCATGTCCCAATCCCATGTCCCATTCCCGTGTCCCATTCCTGTGTCCATCCCAATCCCATGTCCCCTTCCCGTGTCCCGTTCCCGATGTCCGTCCCATTCCCATGTCCCAATCCCGTGTCCCATTCCCGTGTCCCATTCCCGATGTCCCTCCCAATCCCATGTCCCATTCCCGTGTCCCGTTCCCAGCCGCAGTCCCTGGCGCAGTTCGGGCGTCCCAAGATCGATGGGGAGCTGAAGGTCTCCAGCACCGAGAGACGCTCCAAGGTGGACAGGTGAGCCAGGGACACCTGGGGACACCTGAGGACACCTGAGGGACACCTCAGAGACACCTGGGGACACTTGGAGACACCTGGGGACAACCCTGGGAGATACCACAGGGACATCACAGCAACATGGGGACACCTCAGAGACACCTTAGAGACACCTGGGGACACCTGGGGGATACCACAGGGACATCGCTGCAATATGGGGACAGTCATGATGGCACCTTGGGGACACCTCAGGGACACCTCAAGGACATGGGGACATCCATGGGGACACCTCAGGAACACCGCAGGGACATGGGGACACCTGGGGACACCTGGGGACCCCATGGGGATATCACAGGGACATCGCTGCAATATGGGGACACCGTGGGACACCCCTTGGTGGTGGCCTCAGTGACGCGGTGCCACCGCTGTCGCTGTCCCCAGGTACGGCTTCCTGCTGGACAAGGCCCTGATCATCTGCAAGCGCCGCGGGGACTCCTACGAGACCAAGGACGTGGTGGACCTGCAGAGCCACCAGCTGCGAGATGGTGGCCTGGGGCCCCGCGATGGCAAGAAGGTACTGGGGACACCCTGGGGACAGCAGGACCTGGGGGACACCAGTGTCCAGGCGTCCCTCCAGTCCCAGTGTCCTCTTCCCAAAGGAAGGACACAAGCGTCCGGTATTGTGGATCCCAGGATCCTGGTCACTGGTGGACACACGTGTCCAGTTCCAAGCGGTGCCAAGGGTCCAGATCCCGGTGGTCCCCAAGTCCTCTTCCCAATGATCTCAGAGGTCCAGGACTGGTGGATCTCAGGATCCTGGTCACTGGTGGTCCCAATGTCCAGGTCCCTCGTGATCCCAGCTGTCCAGATCTGGGCGTTTGGGTGGACCCCAAACCCCTGTTCCTTGGTGGATCCCCATATCCTGTTCCCTGGTGGACACAGATGTCCAGATCAGGTGGATCCCAAGATCCACTTCCCTGGTGCATCCTCAGATTCTGTTCTATAGTGGATCCCAGGATCCTGGTCCCTGGTGGACCCTAAAAACTCATTCCTTGGTGAATTCCCAGGTTCTGTTCCCTGGTGAATCCCAAAACCCTGTTCCGTGGTGGAAACCCAGGATCCTGGTCCCTGGTGGACCCCAAAACCTCATTTCCTGGTGAATTCCCAGATCCTGGTCCCTAGAGAACCCCAAAACCCTATTCCCTGATGGAAACCCAGGATCCTGATCCCTGGTGGACTCCAAAACCCCAATCCCTGGTGGATCCCCACAACCTGGTTCCTGGTGAACCCTGATGTCCACGTCCCCAGTGGACACCCCACCACCCAGTGACCCCGGGGGGGTGG
Organism: Delichon dasypus; assembly: GCA_037837765.1. Classification (NCBI taxonomy): domain Eukaryota; kingdom Metazoa; phylum Chordata; class Aves; order Passeriformes; family Hirundinidae; genus Delichon; species Delichon dasypus. Next base: position 38,099 of record JBBAXF010000078.1, on the reverse strand, counting down.
TGACCCCAATATCCCCGGCACTGTGTGACCCCACCCCATTCGGGGGGCGTGGCTGACCCCTCCCCACCCCCACAGTGGTCCCACACCTTCGTGCTGCTGGACACGGCCGGGCTGCAGGACTACGAGCTCTTCTTCAAGACGCGCGAGCTGAAAAAGAAGTGGCTGGAGCAGTTCGAGATGGCACTGTAGGTGGCCCCGTCCCCACAGAGGAGGTCACACCTGCCCCGCCGGGTGGTCCTGGAGGGGCCCGGTTTGTCCCCACCAGACCCAGGTCCTCCCCGTGTCCGGCAGGTCCAACATCTTCCCCGAGGATGCCCTGGCGGACGGACACGACTTCCAGATGTTCTCCTTCGAGGACACCACGTCCTGCAAGGCCTGCCAGATGTTGCTGAGGTAGGACCCCAAAATCACGTCCCCCGTGATCCTGGGGAGGCCATGGGGGGCCCTGGGAGAGGGAGGTTGGAGGTGAGGTGAGGTCTGGGTGGGTCACGCCCTTGGAGGTGGTGAAGTCAAGGGGGGTCAAGTCAAGGGTGGGTCAAGGTGGAGGTTGGTGATGGAGGGTGTAGGTGGGGTCATGGGAAGGTCAAGGTCAAGGTGGGTCAAGCCTTGGTCAAGGGCTGGGAGTGGTCAAGGAGCTCCTTGGGAGTCAAGCTCTGAGTGGCCCCGAGGTGGGTCAAGGTTGGGTGGAGGCCAAGGGTTCAAGGTGAGTCAATGGTTGGGTAGAAAACAGCAAGGTGGGTCAGGACCAAGGTGGGTCAAGAGTTGGTTGGAGGTCAAGGCCAAAGTGGGCCAAGACCAAGGTGGGTCAAGGTCAGGGTGGGTCAAGGTTGGGTAGAAACCAAGGTGGGTCAAGGTTGAGTGGAGCTCAAGGCCGAGGTGGGTCAAGGGTTGGTTAGAGGTCAAGGCCGAGGTGGTTCAAGGTTGGGAGGAGGTCAAGGCTGAAGTGGGTCAAGGGTTTGTTGGAGGTCAAGACCAAAGTGGGTCAAGACCAAAATGGGTCAAGATCAATGTAGGTCAAGGTCAAGGTGGGTCAAGGTCAAGGTGGGTCAAGGTTGGGTGGAAACCAAGGTGGGTCAAGGTTGAGTGGAGCTCAAGGCCAAGGTGGGTCAAGGGTTTGTTAGAGGTCAAGGCCGAGGTGGGTCAAGGGTTAGGTGGAGATCAAGGCTGAGATGGGTCAAGACCAAGGTTGGCTGGAGGCCACAGTGGGCCAAAGCCGAGGTGAGACCCTCCTGCTTGGGTAGATCCTGGTGGGACCCAAGACCCAGCTGGGTCAAGGGCTGTGCTGGCCAACCTGGGTAGGGCATGGACTGGTCAGTCCTGGGTGGGCTCAGGTCAGTCAATCACAGACCAGTCAGTTGTGCGTGGGCTCAGGTCAGTCACGGACTGGTCAGTCCTGGACAGGCTCAGGTCAGTCCTGAGTGGGCTCAGGTCAGTCCTGAGTGGGCTCAGGTCAATCATGGACTGGTCAGTTCTGGATGGGCTCAGGTCAGTCCTGAGTGGGCTCAGGTCAGTCACAGACTGGTCAGTCCTGGACAGGCTCAGGTCAGTCATGGGTTGGTTCAGGTCAATCATGGATTGGTCAGTCCTGGACAGGCTCAGGTCAGTCATGGGTGGGCACAGGTCAGTCCTGAGTGGGCTCAGGTCAATCATGGACTGGTCAGTTCTGGACAGGCTCAGGTCAGTCCTGGGTGGGCTCAGGTCAGTCACGGACTGGTCAGTTCTGGATGGGCTCAGGTCAGTCCTGAGTGGGCTCAGGTCAGTCACGGACTGGTCAGTCCTGGACAGGCTCAGGTCAGTCCTGGGTGGGCTCAGGTCAGTCCTGAGTGGGCTCAGGTCAATCGTGGACTGGTCAGTCCTGGACAGGCTCAGGTCAGTCATGGACAGGCTCAGGTCAGTCATGGACTGGTCAGTCCTGGACAGGCTCAGGTCAGTCCTGGACAGGCTCAGGTCAGTCCTGAGTGGGCTCAGGTCAATCGTGGACTGGTCAGTTCTGGATGGGCTCAGGTCAGTCATGGGTTGGTTCAGGTCAGTCCTGGGTGGGCTCAGGTCAATCACGGACTGGTCAGTTCTGGATGGGCTCAGGTCAGTCATGGGTTGGCTCAGGTCAATCATGGATTGGTCAGTCCTGGATGGGCTCAGGTCAGTCCTGAGTGGGCTCAGGTCAATCATGGACTGGTCAGTCCTGGGTGGGCTCAGGTCAGTCCTGGGTGGGCTCAGGTCAGTCATGGGTTGGCTCAGGTCAATCATGGACTGGTCAGTTCTGGATGGGCTCAGGTCAGTCATGGGTCGGTTCAGGTCAATCATGGACTGGTCAGTCCTGGACAGGCTCAGGTCAGTCCTGGACAGGCTCAGGTCAGTCATGGGTCGGTTCAGGTCAATCATGGACTGGTCAGTCCTGGACAGGCTCAGGTCAGTCATGGGTGGGCTCAGGTCAGTCCTGAGTCGGCTCAGGTCAGTCATGGGTTGGTTCAGGTCAATCATGGACTGGTCAGTCCTGGACAGGCTCAGGTGGGTGTGGGGCATTGCTGGTGATGTCCTCTGTGACCGTGACCCCGTGTCCCCCCCGTGTCTCCAGGGGCACCTTCTACCAGGGCTATCGCTGCAGCCGCTGCCGGGCCCCCGCCCACAAGGAGTGCCTGGGGCGCATGGGGACCTGTGGGAAGGCCGGAACTGGTGAGGGGCATGATGGGATTGGGGAGGGGATTGGGGAGGAGGGAAACAGTGGATGGGGGCAGAAGGGTAATGGGGGGAGGGTAGGGCATTATGGGAAACAAGATGGCTGACACTGAGCAGTAAGGGATACAAGATGACTGACACAGCACAGGGCATTGTGGGAAACAAGATGGCTGACACTGAGCAGTAAGGGATACAAGATGGCTGACACAGCACAGGGCATTGTGGGATACAAGATGGCTGACACTAAGCTGTATGGGAGACAAGATGGCTGACACAGCACAGGGCATTGTGGGATACAAGATGGCTGACACTGAGCTGTATGGGACACAAGATGACTGACACAGCACAGGGCATTTTGGGATACAAGATGGCTGACACTAAGCTGTATGGGAGACAAGATGGCTGACACAGCACAGGGCATTGTGGGATACAAGATGGCTGACACTGAGCTGTATGCGACACAAGATGGCTGACACAGCAGGTCATTGTGAGATACAAGATGGCTGACACTGAGCTGTATGGGACACAAGATGGCTGACACAGCAGGGCATTGTGGGATATGAGATGGTTGACACAGCACAGGGCATTATGGGATACAAGATGGCTGACACTGAACATTACAGAATACAAGATGGCTGACAGCACAGGGTATTGTGGGATACAAGATGGCTGACACTGAACATTACAGAATACAAGATGGCTGACAGTACAGGGCATTGTGGGATACAAGATGGCTGATGGCATTACAGAATACAAGATGGCTGACACAGCACAAGGCATTGTGGGATACAAGATGGCTGACACTGAGCTGTATGGGACACAAGATGGCTGACACAGCAGGGCATTGTGGGATATGAGATGGTTGACACAGCACAGGGCATTATGGGATACAAGATGGCTGACACTGAACATTACAGAATACAAGATGGCTGACAGCACAGGGCATTGTGGGATACAAGATGGCTGACACTGAACATTACAGAATACAAGATGGCTGACAGCACAGGGCATTGTGGGATACAAGATGGCTGACACACACCATTACAGAATACAAGATGGCTGACAGCACAGGGTATTGTGGGATACAAGATGGCTGACGGCATTACAGAATACAAGATGGCTGACACAGCACAAGGCATTGTGGGATACAACATGGCAAATATGGAGCAAGGCATTGTGGGATGCCTTAACGATCGCCACCCACTGAGCCTAATTAAATGCAAGCATTAATTAAGAGAGGAGCCAATTTGTCCCGTCATTAATTAGTGGTGGGGCCAATTACCCCATCATTAATTAGGGGACGCAGTAATTGCGTGTTATTAATTGGTGGTGGAGCTATTTCCCTACTATTAATTAGGGCTGGGGCCAATTACTCCCTCATTAATTACCCCATCATTAATTAGGGGATGGACTACCTACCCTCAGCCCTAATTACCCCAACATGAATTAGGGAACAGGCGAATTACCATATCATTAATTAGGGGAGGGATTAATTAACCCAACATTAATTAACAGATAGGCTAATTATCCCATTATTAATAGGGGCACTGGCAATTACTCCATCATTAATCAAGGGGTGGGCTAATTACCCCCTCCTTCATTAAGGCAGAGCCTGATTACCTCATCATTAATTAATAAAGGCACTAATTACCCTCCACTAACGAAGTTTTCTCCCCGCACAGATCCCAGCTCCGGCGCAAAGAAGGTACCAAAAAACCGGGGAAAACCGCTCGGGATGCGCTGAAATCCTGGGATTTTTTGGGGGGGGGGTCCCTTGGGGGGCTCCCCGGGGGTCTCGGGGGGTTCCCCGGGGGTCTCTGGGGGGGTCCTATCCCCCCCAAACCCTCCCCACTCACGGGGGTCTCCTTCCCCCCCACAGAACAAATCGCAGCGGCCGGGACCCGACAAGAAACGGGGGGAGCTGGGTGAGGAATTCAGGGGGGTCCCGACCCCCCCCCCCGGACAGGTTTTGGAGGTCTTTGGGGGGATCTGAACACCCCCAAATTTTGGGGGGAGTCTTTGAGGGGTCTGAACCCCACCCAGTTCAAATTTTGGGGGGTCCTGATCCCTTCAGGCCAGATTTGGGGGAGTCTTTTGGGGGGGTCCTGAACCCCCTCCAGGCCAGATTTGGGGGGGGTCTTTGGGGGGCCGCCCCCCCCTCAGTTCAAATTTGGGGGGTCCTGACCCCTCCAGGCCAGATTTAGGGGGGGGTCTCAAATTTTGGGGGGTCCTGACCCCTCTGGGCCATATTTGGGGGGGGTCTTTGGGGGGTCCTGACCCCCCCAGTTCAAATTTTGGGGGGTCCTGACCACCCCCAGGCCTCATTTTGGGGGAGTCTTTTTGGGGGGGGGGGTCTGAACCCCCTCCCTGGCCACATTTTGGGGGAGTCTTTGAGGCATCCTGACCCCCCAGTTCAAATTTGGGGGGTCCTGACCCCTCCAGGCCACATCTTGGGGGGGTCTTTGGGGGGTCCTGACCCCCCCAGTTCAAATTTGGGGGGTGGTCCCAAAGCCTCAGTTTAAATTCGGGGGTCCCGGGGGGTGTTTTGACCCACCCAATCAATTTTGGGGGGGGGTTGTGCACCCCCAATCCATTTTGGGGGCTCCCAGGGGAATTTTGACCCCCACAATCCATTTTAGGGGTGTTGAAACCCCCCTCCCCATCCATTTTTTTGGTGGGTCCGGGGGGGTTTTGACCCCTCCCGTCCATTTTGGGGGGTTCTTAGGTTTTTTGGGTTTTTTTTACACCCCCCCCAATCCATTTTTGGGGGTCCAAGGGGGTTTTTTTGTCTCCCCCCCAATCCATTTTTAGGGTTTTCAAATTCCCCCGATCCATTTTTAGGGGTTTTGATTCCTTCTCAATCAATTTGGGGGGGAAGTTTCAGGGGGTTTTTGACCCCCCCCAATCAATTTTTGGGGGTTTTGACCCCTCCCAATCAATTTGGGGGGGCGTTTGCGGGAGGGTTTGACCACCCTGATCAATTTGGGGGATTTTTGACCCCCCCAATCCATTTTTGGGGGTCTTGACCCCTCTCAATCAATTTGGGGGGGCGTTCGGGGGGGGGTTTGACCACCCAAATCAATTTTGGGGATTTTTGACCCCCCCAATCAATTTTTGGGGGTCTCAGGGGTTTTTTTACCCCCCCAATCAATTTTGGGGGTTTTGAACCTCCCCAATCCATTTTGGGGGGTCCAGGGGGCGGTTTTGACACCCCCCAAATCAAATTTGGGGGGTTTTGACCCTCCCTAATCCATTTTTGTGGGTTTTGACCCCCCCCACAATAAATTTCTGGGGTGTTTGACCCCCCCCCCCCCAATCCATTATTGAGGGTTTTTGATCTCCCCCCAATCCATTTTTGGGGGTTTTGACCCTCCCCAATCAATATTTGGGGGTCCCGGGGGGTTTTTGACCCCCCCAATCCATTTCTGTGGTGTCCCGGGGGGTTGGTTTTGATCACCCCCCCCCCATCAATTTTTGGGGTTTGTGACGCTCCCCAATCCATTTTCGGGGGTCCCGGGGTGGTTTTGACCCCCCCAATCCATTTTTGGGGGGTTTTTTGACCCTCCCCAATCCATTTCTGGGGTGTCCCGGGGTGTTTTTGACCCCCCCAATCCATTTTGGGGGGGGGTTGACCCACCCCAATCCATTTTGGGGGTTTTTGACCCTCCCCAATCCATTTCTGGGGGTCCCGGGGTGGTTTTGACCCCCCCAATCCATTTTTGGGGGTTTTTTTGACCCTCCCCAATCCATTTCTGGGGTGTCCCGGGGTGTTTTTGACCCCCCCAATCCATTTTTGGGGGGAGGTTGACCCTCCCCAATCCATTTTTGGAGGTTTTTTACCCTCCCCTATCCATTTCAGGGGTGTCCCGGGGTGTTTTTGACCCTCCCCAATCCATTTTTGGGGGTTTTTGACCCTCCCCAATCCATTTCTGGGGTGTCCCGGGGTGTTTTTGACCCCCCCCAATCCATTTTTGGGGGGGTTTTGACCCTCCCCAATCAATTTTCGAGGGTCCCGGGGTGTTTTTGACCCTCCCCAATCCATTTTTTGGGGGTTTTTTGACCCTCCCCAATCCATTTCTGGGGTGTCCCCGGGGTGTTTTTGACCCCCCCCCCCAATCCATTTTTTTGGGGGGGTTGACCCTCCCCAATCCATTTTTCGGGGGTTTTTGACCCTCCCCAATCCATTTCTGGGTTGTCCCGGGGTGTTTTTGACCCCCCTATCCATTTTGGGGGGGTTTTTGACCCTCCCCAATCCATTTTGGGGGGTTTTTGACCCTCCCCAATCCATTTCTGGGGTGTCCCAGGGTGTTTTTGACCCCCCTATCCATTTTTGGGGGGTTTTTGACCCTCCCCCAATCCATTTTTGGGGGGTTTTGACCCTCCCCAATCCGTTTTTTGGGGGTCCCGGGGGCGGTCCTGACTCGGGGTTCCCCCCCCCGCCCCCAGGACTCCCCAAAATGGAGAGCACCCAGCCCTACAGCGGCGTGCCCCCCCCGCCGGGGGTCCTGGCGCCCCCCCTGCGCCTCAGCCCCGGTGACGTCATCGAGGTGACGGTGGCAGAGGCCGAGGAGCTCTGGTGGCAGGTGGGGGACACGGGGGGGACCCCCGGGGTGGGGGGACCCCTGAAATGGGGTGGGGACCCCTGAAATGGGGGTGGGACCCCTGAAATGGGGGTGGGATCCTTGAAATGGGGGTGGGGACATCTGAAAAGGGACCCCTGAAATGGGGGTGGGACCCCCAGGGTGGGGATGGGACCCCTGAAATGGGGGTGGGATCCTTGAAATGGGGGTGGGATCCTTGAAAAGGGTGGGACCCCTGAAATGGGGGTGGGACCCCCAAGGTGGCGATGGGACCCCTGAAATGGGGTTTGGACCCCTGAAATGGGGGTGGGACCCCCAAGGTGGGGATGGGACCCCTGAAATGGGGGTGGGACCCCCAGGGTGGGGATGGGACCCCTGAAATGGGGTGGGACCCCTGAAATGGGGTGGGGACTCCCAGGGTGGGGATGGGACCCCTGAAATGGGGGTGGGACCCCTGAAATGGGGATGGGACCCCCAGGGTGGGGATGGGACCCCTGAAATGGGGTTTGGACCCCTGAAATGGGGGTGGGACCCCTGAAATGGGGGTGGGACCCCCGGGGTGGGAAAGGGACCCCCGAGATGGGAAACTGGGTCTGGGGGGGAACCCCGGGGGTCCCTCCCCCTTCCTGGGGGGTCTCGGGGTCCTTCCCACCCCCCGGGATTTATGGGGGACCCCCATCCCCAATTCCTGGGGGTGGGGGGGGTCTCGGAACCCCCCTGGGACCCCCCAAATTTCCCCGGCAGGGTCGGAACGTGGCCAGCGGGGAGCTGGGCTGGTTCCCCAGCAGCGCCGTCAGACCCTTCGTGTCCGTGAGTTTGGGGACCCCCCCCCCCCCCAAAAAAAAACCCCCCCCGGGGTCTTTGGGGGGGTCCCCGAATTTGGGGAGGGGGCTCGAGGGTGTTTGGGGGGGGTCTCAATCGGATCGACCCCCCCCAATTCCGGTTCTTCCTTCAGGTGCCGCTGCCGGATCTCTCCGTCTACCCCTGGTCAGTGGTGGGACCCCAAAATTCAAACCTGCACCCCAAAATTCGCACCTGGGACCCCAAAATCCTCCCCTGAACACCCAAATTCTCACGTGGGACCCCAAAATTCAAACCTGCACCCCAAAATTCGCCCCTGGGACCTCAAAATCCTCCCCTGAACACCCAAATTCGCACCTGGGACCCCAAAATTCACACTCGGACCCCCAAATATGCACCTGGGATCCCCCAAATCCTCCCCTGGGACCCCAAATTCTCCTCTAACCCCCCCCAATTCTCCCCTGAATCCCCAAATTTGCACCTAGGATCCCAAAATTCTCCCCTGAACCCCCAAAATCACACCTGGGATCCCCCAAATCCTCACTCAGGTTCACCCCAGAACCCTCAAGACTCCCCCAAACCCACCCCAAATCTGTTTTTTGGGGTCGTGGGTGCAGTTTTTGGGGTCCCGGATTTATTTTTAGGCTCCTGGGTGGGTTTTTGAGGTCCTGGGTGGTGTTTTGGGGGGGTTCCAAGTGGGGATTTCGGGGTCCCGCGTTGGGCTTTTGGGGTCCTGGGTGTGGTTTGGGGATCCTGGGTGCGGTTTTGGAGGGTCTGGGTGAAGGTTTTTGGGATCCCGGGTGGGTTTTTTGGGGTCCCGAGTGCAGTTTTTGGGATCCCGAGTGGGTTTTTTGGGATCCCGGGTGGGTTTTTTGGGGTCCCGAGTGCGGTTTTTGGGATCCCGAGTGGGTTTTTTGGGGTCTCGGGTGGGTTTTTTGGGGTCCCGAGTGCAGTTTTTGGGATCCCGAGTGGGTTTTTTGGGGTCTCGGGTGGGTTTTTTGGGGTCCCGGGTGCGGTTTTTGGGGTCACACCCCTCCCCACACCCCAGGTTCGGAGAGTTCTGGAGCTCCCGAGTGCGGTTTTTGGGGTCCAGGTTGGGCGTTTGGGATCCCGGGCTGGGTTTTTGGGGATCCCGCGTGTGGTTTTCTGGAGTCCCGGGTAGGTTTTTGGCATCCCGGGTGGGTTTTTGGGATCTTGGGTGGGGTTTTTGGGATCCCGGGTGGGTTTTTGGGGTTCCGGGTAGGTTTTTTGGGGTCCCAGGTGGGTTTTTGATATCCCGGGTGGGGTTTTGGGGTGACACCCCCTCCCCACACCCCAGGTTCGGGGGGTCCCTGGAGCGCGCGGGGGCGGAGCTGGCGCTGTCCCCCCGCTCCGACGGCGCCTTCCTGGTGCGACAGCGGCTGCGGGACCCCGGGGACTTCGCCATCAGCCTCAAGTGAGCGACAGAGGGGACACGGGGGGGACAGAGGGGACGGGGGGGACAGAGGGGACAGAGGGGACAGTGGGGGACAATGGGGACAGAGGGGACAGAGGGGACACTGGGGGACAGAGGGGACAGAGGGGACACTGGGGACATTGGGGACAGAGGGGACAGAGGGGACACTGGGGACAATGGGGACGGAGGGGACAATGGGGACAATGGGGACAGTGGGGGACAGAGGGGACACGGGGGGGGACAGAGGGGACAGAGGGGACAATGGGGACGGAGGGGACAATGGGGACAATGGGGACATTGGGGACAGAGGGGACATTGGGGGACAGAGGGGACACTGGGGACAGAGGGGACACTGGGGACAGTGGGGACAGAGGGGACAGGGGGGACATTGGGGGACAGAGGGGACACTGGGGACAGAGGGGACACTGGGGACAGAGGGGACAGAGGGGACATTGGGGACAATGGGGACATTGGGGACACTGGGGACAGGGGGGACATCGGGGACACTGGGGACAGAGGGGACACTGGGGACACTGGGGACAGAGGGGACAATGGGGACATTGGGGACAGAGGGGGACAATGGGGGACAGAGGGGACATTGGGGACAGTGGGGACAGAGGGGACGGGGGGACAATGGGGGACAGAGGGAACAGAGGGGACAGAGGGGACATTGGGGACAGAGGGGACATCGGAGACACTTCAGGGACACTTTTGGGGACACTGCGGGGACACGGGGACGCTTCTGGGGTCGCGGGGAGAGCGAAATAGAGAGGGCGGGTGAGGGGGAAGGAACGGGAGAGGGAGAGGGAGGGAGAGGGAGGGAGGGAAGGCCGGGGGAGAGGGAGAGGGGTCGTGGGGACAGTTTTGGGGTCTGGGGAACACTTTTAGGGAGGGAGAGGGAGGGAGGGAAGGATGTGGGATGGGGTCAGAAGGAGAGGGAGGATGGGAGAGGGAGGGAAGGAGGGTGGGATGGACGGAGGGACAGAGGGAGGGAGGGATGGGGAGAGGGAGGGAGGGAACGAGAGAGAAAGGGAGGGAGAGAGGGTGGAACGGACAGAAAGACAGAGGGAGAGGGAGATGGACAGAAGGACAAAGGGAGGGAGAGGGAGGGAAGGAGAGAGATGGAAGGAGGGAAAGAGGGAGAGGGAGAGGAAGGGAGAGGGAAGGAGGGAACTGGGAAGGAGGGAAGGAGGGAGGGAGGGAAGGCGGGAGGGAGGGTGTGGTGCCGAGGGAGGGAGGGAGGGAGGGAGGGAGGGAGGGAGAGGGAAGGAGGGAGGGAGGGAGGGAGGGAGGGAGGGAGGGAGGGAGGGAGGGAGGGAGGGAGGGAGGGAAGGAGGGAAGGAAGGAGGGAGGGAGGGAGGGTGTGGTGCCGAGGGAGGAGGGAAAGGAGGAAAGGAGGGAAGGAGAGGGAGGGAGGGAGGGAGGGAGAGGGAGGGAGGGAGGGAGGGAGGGAAGGAGGGAGGGAAGGAGGGAAGGAAGGAGGGAAGGAGGGAGAGGGAAGGAGAGGGAGGGAGGGAAGGAGGGAAGGAGGGAGGGAGGGAGGGAGGGAAGGAAGGAAGAAGAGAGGGAGGGAGAGAGAGGGATGGAGGGAGCGAGGGCGCGGTGCCGAGGGAGGGAGAGGGAAGGAGGGAAGGAAGGAAGGAGAGAGGGAGGGAGGGAGGGAGAGGGAGGGAGGGAAGGAGGGAAGGAAGGAGGGAAGGAGGGCGCGGTGCCGAGGGAGGGAGAGGGAAGGAGGGAAGGAAGGAGAGAGGGAGGGAGGGAGAGGGAGGGAGGGAGCCAGGGCGCGGTGCCCAGCGCGACTCCGCCCCGCGCAGGTACCGCGGGCAGGTGAAGCACATCAAGGTCACCGCCAGCCAGGGCCTCTACTGGGTGACGGAGCGGAGAGCGTTCCGCGGGCTGGTGGTGAGCGGCACCCCGAAACCTGCAGGGCACCCCAAAAACCTGAGAGACACCCCCAAAAACAATGAGAGACACCCCAAAAACCTGAGAGACACCCCAAAAACCTGAGAGACACCACGGGGCTCCCCGAAACCTGCAGGGCACCCCAAAAACCTGAGAGACACCCCAAAAACAATGAGAGACACCACGGGGCACCCCGAAACCTGCAGGGCACCCCAAAAACCTGAGAGACACCCCAAAAACAATGAGAGACACCCCAAAAACCTGAGAGACACCCCAAAACCTGAGAGAGACCACAGGGCACCCCGAAACCTGCAGGGCACGCCAAAACCTGAGAGACACCCCAAAAACCTGAGAGACACCATGGGGCACCCCAAAAACCTGAGAGACCCCAAAACCTGGGAGACACCCCGAAACCTGAGAAACACCCCAAAAACAATGAGAGACACCCCAAAAACCTGAGAGACACCACGGGGCTCCCCGAAACCTGCAGGGCACCCCAAAAACCTGAGAGACACCCCAAAACAATGAGAGACCCCCAAAAACAATGAGAGACACCCCAAAAACCTGAGAGACACCCGAAACCTGGGAGAGACCCCGAAACCTGAGAGAGACCACAGGGCACCCCGAAACCTGCAGGGCACCCCAAAAACCTGAGAGAGACCCCCAAAACAATGAGAGACACCATGGGGCACCCCAAAAACCTGTGGGGCACCCCCAAAACAATGAGAGACACCCAAAAGCCTGAGAGACACCCGAAAACCTGCGGGGCACCCCAAAAACCCTGCAGGACACCCCCCCCCCCCGGGGTCACCCCATAACTCCCAGGAGGCCCCCAAATCCTCCCGGGTGTGATTTTGGGGTCCCTGACCCCCCCCCCCCAGATGTATTTTTGGGGTCCCAGGTGTGGTTTTGGGATCCTGGCTGTGTTTTGGGGATCCCTGACCCCCCTTGTCTGTGTTTTTGGGGTCCCAGGTGTGATTTTTGGATCCCTGACCCCCCCCGGATGTATTTTTGGGGTCCCAGGTGTGATTTTTGGGGTCCCAGGTGTGATTTTTGGATCCCTGACCCCCCCCCCCGGATGTATTTTTGGGGTCCCAGGTGTGATTTTTGGGGTCCCAGGTGTGATTTTTGGATCCCTGACCCCCCCCCGGATGTATTTTTGGGGTCCCAGGTGTGATTTTGGGGTCCCGGGTGTGATTTTTGGATCCCTGACCCCCCCCCCCCCAGGTGTGTTTTTGGGGTCCCAGGTGTGGTTTTGGGGTCCCTGACCCCCCCTTGGCTGTGTTTTTGGGGTCCCCGGTGTGTTTTTGGGGTCCCTGACCCCCCCCGGGGTGTATTTTTTGGGGTCCCGGGTGTGATTTTTGGATCCCTGACCCCCCCGGATGTATTTTTGGGGTCCCAGTTGTGTTTTTGGGGTCCCAGTTGTGTTTTTGGGGTCCCGGGTGTGATTTTGGGGTCCCTGACCCCCCCCCGGGGTGTATTTTTTGGGGTCCCGGGTGTGATTTTTGGATCCCTGACCCCCCCGGATGTATTTTTGGGGTCCCAGTTGTGTTTTTGGGGTCCCAGTTGTGTTTTTGGGGTCCCGGGTGTGATTTTGGGGTCCCTGACCACCCCCTGCCGTGTTTTTGGGGGTCCCAGGTGTGGTTTTGGGGTCCCTGACCCCCCCCCGGGGTGTATTTTTTGGGGTCCCGGGTGTGATTTTTGGATCCCTGACCCCCCCCCAGATGTATTTTTTGGGGTCCCAGGTGTGATTTTGGGGTCCCAGGTGTGGTTTTGGGGTCCCTGACCACCCCTGCCGTGTTTTTGGGGTCCCCCAGGAGCTGGTGGAGTTCTACCAGCGTCACTCGCTCCGGGATTGCTTCAAGGCGCTGGACACGACGCTGGCGGTGCCCTACAGGGACCCCGAGAGCCGCGCGGGACCCCCAGAGCCCCGTACGGGATGGGGGTCACCCTCGGGGAGGGGCTGGGGGTCCTGGGGTCACACTGAGGGGGGTTTGGGATCCTGGGGTCACCCTCGGGGGGGATCTGGGGGTCCTGGGGTCACCCTGAGGGGGATTTAGGATCCTGGGGTCACCCTCGGGGAGGGGCTGGGGGTCCTGGGGTCACACTGAGGGGGCATTTGGGATCTTGGGGTCACCCTCGGGGGGAATTTGGGGGGTCCTGGGGTCACCCTGAGGAGGGTTTTGGGGATCCTGGGGTCACCCTCGGGGGGATTTGGGATCCTGGGGTCACACTGAGGGGGGATCTGAGGGTCCTGGGGTCACTCTCAGGGCAGATTTGGGGGTCCTGGGGGTCACCTGAGGGGGATTTGGGATCTTGGGGTCACTCTCGGGGGGAATCTGGGGGTCCTGGGGTCACTCTCGGGGAGGGGCTGGGGGTCCTGGGGTCACCCTGAGGGGGGTTTGGGATCCTGGGGTCACTCTGAGGGGGGGATCTGAGGGTCCTGGGGTCACCCTGAGGAGGGTTTTGGGGGTCCTGGGGTCACCCTGAGGGGGATTTGGGATTTTGGGGGTCACCCTGAGGAGGGTTTTGGGGGTGCTGGGATCACCCTGAGGGGGATTTGGGATCTTGGGGTCACCCTCGGGGGGATTTGGGATCCTGGGGTCACTCTGAGGGGGGGTTTGGGGGTGCTGGGATCACCCTGAGGAGGGGTTTGGGGGTCCTGGGGTCACTCTCGGGGTGGATTTGGGAGTCCTGGGGTCACACTGAGGGGGGTTTAGGATCCTGGGGTCACCCTGAGGGGGATTTGGGATCCTGGGGTCACCCTCAGGGGGAATTTGGGGGTCCTGGGGTCACCCTGAGGGGGGATCTGAGGGTCCCTGGGGTCACACTGAGGGGGGTTTGGGGGTCCTGGGGTCACCCTCGGGGGGAATTTGGGGGTCCTGGGGTCACCCTGAGGGGGTTTTGGGGGTCCTGGGGTCACACTGAGGGGGTTTAGGATCCTGGGGTCACCCTGAGGGGGTTTTGGGGGTCCTGGGGTCACTCTCGGGGGGAATTTGGGGGTCCTGGGGTCACCCTGAGGGGGATTTGGGATTTTGGGGTCACCCTGAGGGGGGATTTGGGACCCTGGGGTCACACTGAGGAGGGTTTGGGGGTGCTGGGATTACCCTGAGGGAGATTTGGGGCCTTTTTGGGGGTTGTGGGGTGACCCCAGGAAGTATTTTGGGTTCCTGGGGGCTGGGGAGTGACCTTGAGGAGGATCTGGAGGTCCTGGGGTCACCCTGAGGGGGGATCTGAGGGTCCTGGGGTCACCCTGAGGAGGGTTTTGGGGGTCCTGAGGAGGGTTTTGGGATTTGGGATCTTGGGGTCACCCTCGGGGAGGGGCTGGGGGTCCTGGGGTCACCCTGAGGGGGGATTTGGAGGTCCTGGGGTCACCCTGAGGGGGGGATCTGGGGGTCCTGGGGTCACTCTCGGGGCGGATTTGGGGGTCCTGGGGTCACCCTGAGGGGGGATTTGGGATCTTGGGGTCACCCTCGGGGGGATTTGGGATCCTGGGGTCACCTCGGAGGGATTTGGGATCTTGGGGTCACCCTGAGGGGGGATCTGGGGGTCCTGGGGTCACCCTCGGGGGGGATTTGGGATTTTGGGTCACACTGAGGAGGGTTTGGGGTGCTGGGATCACCCTGAGGGAGATTTGGGGCCTTTTTGGGGTTGTGGGTTGACCCCAGGAAGTATTTTGGGGTTCCTGGGGGCTGGGGAGTGACCTTGAGGAGGATCTGGAGGTCCTGGGGTCACCCTGAGGGGGATTGGGGGGTTCCTGACAGGGTTTGGGGTGACCTGGAGGTGGATTTGGGGCGTCCTGAGAGTTATGGGGTGACCCTCAGCAGGGGCTGGGGGGACCTGGGGTCACCATGAACGGGATTTTGGGGATCCTGGGGATCCTGGGGATTGTGGGGTGATGGTTTGGGTATCCTGACTGGGTTTGGGGGTGTCTGGGGGAGGATTTGGGGCCTCCTGGGAGGTTTGGGGTGACCCTGAGGGTGATTTGGGGGTTCTTGGGGGTTGAGGAGTGACCCTGAGGGGGGATTTGGGGGTCCTGGGGTCACCGTGAGGGGGATTTGAGGGGGATTTGGGGGATCCTGGGGGTTATGGGGTGACCCTGAGGGGGATTTGGGGGGTTCCCAGGGACTGTGGGGTCACCCTGAGAGGGGATCTGGGGGGTCCTGGGAGTTATGGGGTGACCACAGGAAGGCTTTTGGGGTTCCTGGCAGTTATGGGGTGACCATGGGATGAACTGGGGGGGTCCTGGAAGGGTCTGGGGTGACCCTGGGAAGGATTTTGGGGTTCCTTGGAGTTGTGGGTTGGGTGCGGTTGGATTTGGGGACATCATCGTGTCCCCGTGTCACTGTGTCCCCGTGTTCCCCATGTCCTCCTCCGTGTCCCCTCTGTCCCCTGTGTTCCCAGGTGCCACCCACAGTTTCAGCTCTGGGGTTGGGTTTGGGGATGATTTGGGGTTGGATTTGGGGACATCACCGTGTGCCCCATGTCCCCAGTGTCCCCAGGGGTCACCATGTCACTGTGTCCCCTGTGTCCCCTTTGTCCCCAGGTGCCACCTGCAGCTTTGGCTCTGTTTGGGGTTGGGTTTGGGGATGATTTGGGGACATCACCGTGTCCCCCATGTCCCCAGTGTCCTCTGTGTCACCATGTCACTGTGTCCCCTGTGTCCCCTGTGTGTCCCCAGGTGCCACTGGCAGTTTCAGCTCTGTTTGGGGTTGGATTTGGGGACATCACCGTGTCCCCTGTATCCCCAGCGTCCCCTGCTTCACCGTGTCACTGTGTCCCCATGTCCCCCATGTCCTCCGTGTCCCCTCTGTCCCCTTTGTCCCCAGGTGCCACCCGCAATTTCGGCTCTGTTTGGGGTTAGATGTGGGGATGATTTGGGGTTGGATTTGGGGACGTCACCGTGTCCCCTTTGTGTCCCCCCCAGGTGCCACCCGCAGTTTCAGCTCTGGGGTTGGGTTTGGGGATGGTTTGGGGACATCATCGTGTCCCCCATGTCCCCAGTGTCCTCTGTGTCACCATGTCACTGTGTCCCCTGTGTCCCTTGTGTGTCCCCAGGTGCCACCTGCAGTTTCGGCTCTGTTTGGGGTTAGATGTGGGGATGATTTGGGGTTGGATTTGGGGACGTCACCGTGACCCCTGTAATCCCCAGTGTCCCCTGCTTCACCGTGTCACTGTGTCCCCATGTCCCCCATGTCCTCCGTGTCCCCTCTGTCCCCTTTGTCCCCAGGTGCCACCCGCAGTTTCGGCTCTGTTTGGGGTTGGAGTGGGGGATGATTTGGGGACATCATCGTGTCCCCCATGTCCTCAGTGTCCCCAGGGGTCACCATGTCACTGTGTCCCCTGTGTCCCCTGTGTGTCCCCAGGTGCCACCTGCAGTTTCGGCTCTGTTTGGGGTTAGATGTGGGGATGATTTGGGGTTGGATTTGGGGACATCACTGTGTCCCCTGTGTGTCCCCCCCAGGTGCCACCCGCAGTTTTGGCTGTTTGGGGTTAGATATGGGGATGATTTGGGGTTGGATTTGGGGACATCAACGTGTCCCCTGTGTGTCCCCAGGTGCCACCCGCAGTTTTGGCTCTGTTTGGGGTTGGAGTGGGGGATGATTTGGGGACGTCACCGTGTCCCCTGTGTGTCCCCAGGTGCCACCCGCAGTTTCGGCTCGGCCAAGGCTCGCTACGCCTTCAGCGCGCGGGACCGGACGGAGCTGTCGCTGCGGGAAGGGGACATCGTGCGCGTGCTCAGCAAGAGGGGACAGCCGGGCTGGTGGAAAGGGGAGATCTACGGGCGGGTACGGCCCCGTCCCCACCCTGGGGACACCGGGGACAGCCCTGAGTGTGTCCCCACCTTGGGGACATCGGGGACACCTCTGAGCCTGTCTCCAACCCTGGGGACATCAGGGACAACCCTGAGCCTGTCCCCCCATGTCCCCTCTCCCCAGGTCGGGGTGTCCCCTCATGTCCCCGGTCCCCAGTGTCCCCTGACCCCACTGTCCCCTGTCCCCTGTCCCCATTGTCCCCAATGTCCCCAGTGTCCCCAGTATCCTCATTGTCCCGAATGTCCTCGCTGTCCCCTGTCCCAGCTGTCCCCTGTCCCCAGGTCGGGTGTCCCCGATGTCCCCAACATCCCCGCTGTCCCCATTGTCCCCACTGTCCCCACTGTCCCCAATGTCCCCGTTGTCCCCAAAGACCCCGCTGTTCCCTGTCCCCAGGTCGGGTGTCCCCGATGTCCCCAATGTCCCCAATGTCCCTGCTGTCTCCTGTCCCCAGGTCGGGTGTCCCCAATGTCCCCATTGTCCCCACTGTCCCCTGACCCCAGGTTGGGTGCCCCTCCTGTCCCCAATGTCCCCGCTGTCCCCAATGTCCCCATTGTCCCCAATGTCCCCTGACCCCGCTGTCCCCTGTCCCCAGGTCAGGTGTCCCCAATGTCCCCATTGTCCCCACTGTCCCCTGACCCCAGGTTGGGTGCCCCTCCTGTCCCCAATGTCCCCATTGTCCCCAATGTCCCCAATGTCCCCTGTCCCTGCTGTCCCCTGTCCCCCAGGCCGGGTGTCCCCATTG
The DNA here is from genome assembly GCA_037837765.1 of Delichon dasypus. Classification (NCBI taxonomy): domain Eukaryota; kingdom Metazoa; phylum Chordata; class Aves; order Passeriformes; family Hirundinidae; genus Delichon; species Delichon dasypus. The sequence continues at coordinate 20,147 of JBBAXF010000078.1, read as the reverse complement.
TCCCCAATGTCCCCATTGTCCCCAATGTCCCCAATGTCCCCTGTCCCTGCTGTCCCCTGTCCCCCAGGCCGGGTGTCCCCATTGTCCCCAATGTCCCCATTGTCCCCAATGTCCCCGCTGTCCCCAATGTCCCCAATGTCCCCATTGTCCCCAATGTCCCCAATGTCCCCAATGTCCCCAATGTCCCCATTGTCCCCAATGTCCCCGCTGTCCCCAATGTCCCCAATGTCCCCATTGTCCCCAATGTCCCCAATGTCCCCATTGTCCCCAATGTCCCCATTGTCCCCATTGTCCCCAATGTCCCTGCTGTTCCCTGTCCCCAGGTCGGGTGTCCCTGCTGTCCCCAATGTCCCCAATGTCCCCAATGTCCCCGCTGTCCCCTGTCCCCAGGTCGGCTGGTTTCCCGCCAATTACGTGGACGAGGAATACTCGGATTATTGCTGAGGCGCCCGGCGTCACCTCCGCGTCCCCTCGCCGACGTCCCCCGGCCCCGAGCCCGGGAATTTACGGGACAATAAACCGGGATGAGCGCGGAAATAAACCCCGAAGTTCACTCCTTGGAAAGTTCCTTGAAAGTTTAACGGGGGGATGAAACAGGGACGGTTTACTCAGGTTTTACTCAAAGTTTACTCAGGTTTTACTCAAAGTTTACTCAGGTGTTACTCAAAGTTTACTCGGGTTTTACTCAAAGTTTACTCGGGTTTTACTCAACGTTTACTCAGGTTTTACTCGAAGTTTACTCGGGTTTTACTCAAAGTTTACTCAAGTTTTCCTTCAAATTTTCTAAAGTTTTACTTCAAGTTTTCTAAAGTTTTACTTCAAGTTTTCTGAAGTTTTACTTCAAATTTACCAAAGATCACGGAAGTTTTACTTCAAATTTACTCAAGTTTTATTCAAAGTTTACAAAACTTTTCCTTCAAATTCATTCAAGTTTTACTCAAAGTTTTACTGAAGTTTTGCTCAAAGTTTTCTAAAGTTTTACTTCGAATTTACCAAAGTTTACTCAAGTTTTACTTCAAATTTAATTCGTTTTACTTAAAAATTTACTAAAGTTTTGCTCAGTTTTCTAAAGTTTTACTTCAAATTTACTCAAAGTTTTACTCAAAGTTTACTGAAGTTTTGATCAAAGTTTTCTAAAGTTTTACTTCAATTTTTCCAAAGTTTGTTCAAGTTTTACTTCAAATTTACTCAACTTTACTTCAAATTTACTAAAGTTTTACTTGAAGTTTACTCACGTTTTAGTCAAAGTTTTCTAAAGTTTTACTTCAAATTTACTCAAGTTATATTTATTATATTATATTATAATCAAAATGAAAAATTAGATTATATAAAATGAAAAAAATCAGATTATATAAAATGAGAGATTAGGAGATATAAAATGTCTATAAAATGAGATATTAGTTTCTATACAATTAGAAATTAATTTCTAGAAAACAATAGATTTGTCTCTATAAAATGAGAAATTAGTTTCTACAAAATGAGAGATTTGTTCCTATAAAATATTTGTTTCTATAAAATGATGAATTTCTGTCCATAAAATGTTAAATTAATTTCTATAAAATGTGAGATTCGTTCGTATAAAATGAGATATTTGTTCCTATAAAATTATAAATTAGTTTCCGTAAAATGATAAAGTAGTTTATACAAACTGATAATTCGTTTCTAAAAAATGAGAAATTCATTTCTACCAAATGATAATATAGTTATGATATTGATAAATGAAATTATATGATATGAAATGAAATGATAATTATAGTTTCTATAAAATGATCATTAATTTCTATAAAATGACAATTAGTTTATACAAAATGATAATTAGTTTCTAAAAAATGAGAAATTCTTTTCTATAAAATGATAAATTACTTCCTATAAAATGATAAATTAATTTCTATAAAATGAGATGTTCGTTCCTATAAAATGCGATATTTGTTCCTATAAAATTACAAATTCGTTTCTATAAAATGACAGTTAGTTTATACAAAATGATAATTCGTTTTTACAAAACGATAATTAATTCGTTTTTACAAAACGATAATTAGTTTTTACAAATGAAAGGTCGCGTTGTAGCCGACAGCAGCGAATTCCGATTTCCGGGGGACGTTTTTAACCGGGATCGGCTCCGGGAAGGGGATTTTACAGGAAAAGGGGCCCCCAAAAGGGAATTCCAGGAATTGGGAATTCCGGGAAAAGGCCGGAATGGCCGGCCGGGGGCAAAGGTCAAGGCCGGACATTTGGCTTGGATCCTGGAATCGATCCGGGCAGGGAACTGGGGAAATCCAGGGTTTGGGGGAATTCCGGGATTTTGGGGGAATTCCGGGGTTTTGGGGGAATTCCAGGGTTTTGGGGGAATTCCAGGGTTTTGGGGGAATTCTGGGGGTTTTGGGGCTTCCAGGATTACGGGAAGGGAATTCTGGGATTTTGGGAGGGGAAATTCAAGATTTTGGGAGGGGAATTCCGGGATTTTGGGGGGAATTCCAGGGTTTTGGGGGAATTCCAGGGTTTTGGGGGAATTCTGGGGTTTTTGGGGGAATTCCAGGGTTTTGGGGGAATTCTGGGGTTTTTGGGGCTTCCAGGATTATGGGAAGGGAATTCTGGGATTTTGGGAGGGGAAATTCAAGATTTTGGGAGGGGAATTCCGGGATTTTGGGGGGAATTCCGGGATTTTGGAGCTTCCAGGATTACGGGAAGGGAATTCCGGGATTTTGGGAGGGGAATTCCGGGATTTTGGGAGTGGGATTCCAGGATTTTGGGAAGGGACTGGGGTGGTCAGACAGACCCAGGGCAGGGGGGTCCCTCAGGGATAATCCCACAGCTCCCAATTCGATCCCAGTCTGATCCCAGTAGCTCCCAGTGCACGCACGAGTTTATTTCTCCTTTCCCTCCAAATCTCAGGATTTTGGGGTGAATTCCCGGGATTTGGGGTGAATTCCCGGGATTCGGGGCTCAGCGGGGTCCCTCACAGACCCAGGCCAGGGGGTCCCTCAGGGAAAAATCCCAGTTTGATCCCAGTTCAATCCCAGTACACACATGCGTTTATTGCCCCATTTCCCAAATTTCCAGAATATTCCTGGGATTTTTGGGGTGAATTCCCAGGGGTTTGGGGTGAATTCCCGGGGTTTGGGGTGAATTCCCGGGATTTGGGGTGAATTCCCGGGGTTTCGGGGCTCAGGGGGGTCCCTCACAGACCCAGGGCAGGGGGTCCCTCAGGGATGATCCCAGTTTGATCCCAGTTCAATCCCAGTACACACACACACAGTTTTTGTTATATTTTCCCCAATTCCCAGGATTTGGGGTGAATTCCCGGGGTTTGGGGTGAATTCCCGGGGTTTGGGGTGAATTTCCGGGATTTCGGGGCTCAGGGGGGTCCCTTGCAGACCCAGGGCAGGGGGTCCCGCAGGGATGATCCCAGTTCAATCCCAGTTCAATCCCAGTTCAATCCCAGTACACACACACTGATTTTATTTTCCCCAATTCCCAGGATTTGGGGTGAATTCCCGGGATTTGGGGTGAATTCCCAGGGGTTTGGGGTGAATTCCTGGGGTTCAGGGGGTCCCTCGCAGACCCAGGGCAGCGCGGTCCCTCAGGGAAAAATCCCAGTTTGATCCCAGTTCAATCCCAGTACACACGCACAGAGGTTTTTTTATATTTTCCCCAATTCCCAGGTTTTGGGGTGAATTCCCAGGATTTGGGGTGAATTCCCGGGTTTTGGGGTGAATTCCCGGGGTTCAGGGCTCAGGGGGTCCCTCGCAGACCCAGGGCAGGACGGTCCCGCAGGGATGATCCCAGTTTGATCCCAGTTTGATCCCAGTACACACACACAGTTTTTGTTATATTTTCCCCAATTCCCAGGATTTTGGGGTGAATTCCCGGGATTTGGGGTGAATTCCCGGGGTTTGGGGTGAATTCCCAGGGGTTTTGGGGTGAATTCCTGGGATTTTGGGGTGAATTGCTGGGGTTTGGGGTCAATTCCCGGGGTTTGGGGTGAATTCCCGGGGTTTTGGGGTGAATTCCCGGGGTTTGGGGTGAATTCCCGGGATTTGGGGCTCAGGGGGGTCCCTCGCAGACCCAGGGCAGCGCGGTCCCGCAGGGATAATCCCAGTTTGATCCCAGTTTGATCCCAGTTTGATCCCAGTACACACACACAGTTTTTGTTATATTTTCCCCAATTCCCAGGTTTTGGGGTGAATTCCCAGGATTTGGGGTGAATTCCCGGGATTTGGGGTGAATTCCCGGGATTTGGGGTGAATTCCCAGGATTTGGGGTGAATTCCCGGGTTTTGGGGTGAATTCCCGGGGTTTTGGGGTGAATTCCCGGGATTTGGGGTGAATTCCCGGGGTTTGGGGTGAATTCCTGGGGCTCAGGGGGGTCCCTCGCAGACCCAGGGCAGCGCGGTCCCGCAGGGATGATCCCAGTTTGATCCCAGTTCGATCCCAGTACACACACACAGAGTTTTTATTTTCCCGAATTCCCGGGGTTTTGGGGTGAATTCCCAGGATTTTGGGGTGAATTCCCGGGATTTGGGGTGAATTCCCGGGGTTTCGGGGCTCAGGGGGGTCCCTCGCAGACCCAGGGCAGCGCGCTCCCGCAGGGATAATCGGCCCAGAGCCCGTCGAGCCCCACGGCCGCGCAGTTCTCCCGGGAGCCCCCGTTGGGCTCGCCCCAGTGCCACCAACTGAGCCCGGAGAGAAAAACGGGATCGGGGTCACGGAAAGCCCCAAAAAATCCCCAAATCCCGTCCAGACCCCCCCCCAATCCCATAACCAATCCCACAATCCCATAACCCATCCCATAACTGATCCTACAACCCCATAACCAATCCTGTAACCGATCCCATAATTCATCCCATAAACCCATAACTGATCCCATAACCCCATAACCAATCTCATCATCCCATAACTGATCCCGTAACTGATCCTACAATCCCATAACTGATTCCATAACCCCATAACCCATCCCACAATCCCATAACCAATCCCATACCCATCCCATAACCCCATAACCGATCCTGTAACTGATCCCATAACCCCATAACCAATCTCATCATCCCATAACCGATCCCATAACTGATTCTACAATCCCATAACTGATTCCATAACCCCATAACCCATCCCACAATCCCATGACCAATCCCATAACTGCTCCTACAACCCCATAACCGATCCTGTAACCGATCCCATAATTTATCCCATAAACCCATAACTGATCCCATAACCCCATAACCAATCTCATAATCCCATAACTGATCCCATAAGCAATCCCATAACCCATCCCACAATCCCATAACCCATCCCATAAGCCCATAATCGATCCTGTAACTGATCCCATAACCCCATAACCAATCTCATCATCCCATAACCCATCCCATAACTGATCCTACAAAGCCATAACCGATCCTGTAACCCCATAACCCATCCCACAATCCCATGACCAATCCCACAATCCCATGACCAATCCCATAACTGCTCCTACAACCCCACAACCAATCCAATAACCGATCCCATAATTTATCCCATAAACCCATAACTGATCCCATAACCAATTCCGTAACTGATCCCATAACCCCATAACCCATCCCACAATCCCATAACCGATCCTGTAACCAATCCCATATCCAATCCCACAATCCCATAACCCATCCCATAACTGATCCTACAATCCCATAACCCCATAACCCATCCCACAATCCCATGACCAATCCCGTAACTGATCCCATGATCCCATAACCAATCCCACAATCCCACACCTGATCCCATAACCAATCCCACAATGTCCCACAATTCACCACAATGTCACTGTCACTGGGGTGTCACTGTCACTGTCACTGTTACTGTCACTGAAGTGTCACTGTCACCAGGGTGTCACTGTCCTTGTGGTGTCCCCACACCTGGCATGTCCCCAAGGCCGGGGTGTCCCTGTCACCACAGTGTCCCCAAGCTCTGGGTGTCCCTGTCCCTGTGTCACTGTCCCTGTCCCTGTCCCTGTCACTGTCCCTCTGTCCCTGTCACTGTCCCTGTGTCCCTGTGTCCCTGTGTCCCTGTCCCTGTCCCTGTGTCCCTGTCCCTGTGTCGCTGTCCCCTCCGTGTCCCCTCCCCGCCCTCCCTCACCCCAGGATGTCCCCAAGGGGGGGTGGCCGGGCCACACAGGAAGAGCCGCGCGCTATCGGCACCGGCCAGAGCCGGCCACCTCCTGTCCCCCCTCCTGTCCCCTCTGTGCCACCTCCTGTCCCTCCTCCTGTCCCCTCTGTGCCACCTCCTGTCCCCTCTGTGCCACCTCCTGTCCCCTCCTCCTGTCCCCTCTGTGCCACCTCCTGTCCCTCCTCCTGTCCCCTCTGTGCCACCTCCTGTCCCCTCTGTGCCACCTCCTGTCCCCTCCTCCTGTCCCCTCTGTGCCACCTCCTGTCCCCTCTGTCCCCTCTGTGCCACCTCCTGTCCCCTGTGCCACCTCCTGTCCCCCCTCCTGTCCCCTCTGTCCCCCCTCCTGTCCCCTCTGTCCCCCCTCCTGTCCCCTCTGTGCCACCTCCTGTCCCTCCTCCTGTCCCACCTCCTGTCCCCCCTCCTGTCCCCTCCTGTCCCCCCTCCTGTCCCCTGTGCCACCTCCTGTCCCCCCTCCTGTCCCCCCTCCTGTCCCCTGCTGTCCCCTCTGTGCCACCTCCTGTCCCCTCTGTGCCACCTCCTGTCCCCTCTGTGCCACCTCCTGTCCTCCCTCCTGTCCCCTGTGCCACCTCCTGTCCCTTCGTGTCCCCTCTGTGCCACCTCCTGTCCCCTCTCCTGTCCCCTCTGTCCCCTCTCCTGTCCCCTCCTCCTGTCCCCTCCTGTCCCTCCCAGTCCCTCCCAGTTCATCCCAGTCCCAAATTCACGATTTTCCCAGGGATAAAGAAGGAAAAAAAAATCACATTCCTGTTTCCAAATTGACCCAAAATTCGCTTTTTCCAGCCCATTTCTCTTCCTTCCCAGCTTATCCCAGTGCTCCCAGTCCCTCCCAGGCCCAAATTCCCGATTTTCCCATGGATAAAGAAGGAAATTTTTCACGTTCCCACTTCCAAACGGACCAAAAATTCGCTTTTTTCAGCCCATTTCTCTCCTTCCCAGTCCCTCCCAGTTCCCGCCGGGATTCCCAGCTCCGCTCGTGATTCCAGAAATTCTCTTTTTTTTAAATATATATATATATATATTTCCATGATTTTTTATTTTTTCCCCCCCGGAATTCCAAGGATTTGCTGACAATTCCCAGCTCAGCCAAAGCGTTCCCTGATCCCAAAAATTCAGTCCAAAAATCCCCCCAAAAAATCCGGTCAAGAATTCCCAAAAAGAGAGTGCAAAAATCCCCAAAAATATTTGGTAAAAAATTCCCAAAAATCCAGTCCAAAAATCCCAAAATATCCAGTTAAAAATTCCAAAAACTCCAGTCAAAAATTCCCAAAAAGAGTCAAAAATTCTGTCAAAAATTCCCAAAAAATCCAGTCAAAAATCCAAAAAACTCCAGTCAAAAATTCCCAAAAAGAGTCAAAAATTCTGTCAAAAATTCCAAAAAAATCCAGTCAAAAACTCCCACAGAGTCCAAAAATAATTTTTTAAAAATCCAGTCAAAACCCCCCAAATTTCCAGTTAAAAATTCCCCAAAATCCTGTCAAAAATCCAAAACAAAATGCAGCCAAAAATTCCCCAAAAAATCCAGTCAAAAACCCCCAAAAATCCAGTCAAAAAATCCCAAAATATTCAGTTAAAAATTCCCAAAAATTCAGTCAAAAATAAAATAAAATGCAGCCAAAAATTCCCAAAAAATCCGGGCAAAAATCCCAAAAACTCCAGTCCAAATCCCTCCCCAAAAGTGGAAAAATTCCAAAAATCCCCCCCCAAAATTCCCAAATCCCAGAGTCCGGAAATCCCCGAAAAGTCCAAAAATTCCCCCCAAAAATCCATTCTGAAATCCTGGGAAAAAAAAGGTCAAAAAATTCCAAGAAAAGTCAAAAAATCCGGGAATTCCGAGCTCTGAAATCCCAAATAATTCTCTGTTGGAATTCCCAATTCCTGGAATGATTTTCCATTAAATTCCCAATTCCCGGAATGATTTGTCCATAGAAATTCTCAATTCCTGGAACGATTTTCCATGAAATTCTCAACTCTTGGTGCGTTTTTCCATGAAATTCCCAATTCCCAGAATGATTTTCCATAAATTCCCAATTCCGGAACATTTTTCCATAAATTCTCAATTCCTGGAATGGTTTTCCATGGAAATTCCCAACTCCTGGAATGGTTTTTTCCACAGGAATTCCGAGCTCTAAAATCCCAAATAATTCTCTGTTGGAATTCACAATTCCTGGAATGATTTTCCATGAAATTCTCAACTCTTGGTGCGTTTTTCCATGAAATTCCCAATTCCTGGAATGATTTTCCATTAAATTCCCAATTCCTGGGACATTTTTCCATTAAATTCTCAATTCCTGGAATCATTTTCCATGAAATTCTCAATTTCTGGGACATTTTTCCATGGAAATTCTCAATTCCTGGGATGATTTTTCCATGGAAATCTCATGGAATCGTCAATTTCCATGAAGATTTCCATAATTCCAATTCCTGGAATGATTTTCCAAGAAATTCTGAATTCCTGGAACATTTTCCCATAAATTCTCAATTCCTGGGACGTTTTTCCATGGAAATTCCCAATTCCTGGAATGGTTTTCCATGAAATTCCCAATTCCTGGGATGATTTTCCATGAAATTCTCAATTCCTGGAACATTTTTCCATGGAAATTCCCAATTCCTGGAATGTTTTTACATTAAATTCTCAATTCCTGAAACATTTTTCCATAAATTCCCAATTCCCAGAATGATTTTCCATGGAAATTCCCAACACCTGGAATGGTTTTTTCCACAGGAATTCCGAGCTCTAAAATCCCAAATAATTCCTCATTGGAATTTTCAATTCCTGGGACATTTTTCCATTAAATTCTCAATTCCTGGAACGTTTTTCCATGGAAATTCCCAATTCCTGGAATGATTTTCCATAGAAATTCCCAATTCCTGGAACATTTTTCCATAAATTCTCAATTCCTGGAACGTTTTTACATTAAATTCCCACTTCCCAGAATGATTTTCCATTAAATTCCCAATTCCCAGAATGATTTTCCATGAAAATTCTCAACTCCTGGAATGGTTTTACATTAAATTCTCAATTCCTGGAACATTTTCCCATAAATTCTCAATTCCTGGGACGTTTTTCCATGGAAATTCCCAACACCTGGAATGGTTTTTCCCTGGGAATTCCAACTCTAAAATCCCAAATAATTCCTCGCTGGGAATTCTCAATTCCTGGAATGATTTTTCCAAAAATTCTCAATTCCTGGAACATTTTTCCATAGAAATTCCCAACTCCTGGAATGGTTTTTCCACAGGAATTCCGAGCTCTAAAATCCCAAATAATTTCTCATTGGAATTTTCAATTCCTGGAATGATTTCCCATTAAATTCTCAATTCCTGGAATGATTTTCCAGGAAATTCCCAATTCCTGGAATGGTTTTACATTAAATTCTCAACTCTTGGAGTGTTTTTTCCATGAAATTCCCAATTCCTGAACATTTTTCCATGGAAATTCTCAATTCCTGGAACGTTTTTATATTAAATTCTCAATTCCTGGAGTGTTTTTCCATGGAAATTCCCACTTCCCAGAATGATTTTCCATGAAATTCCCAATTCCTGGAACGTTTTTCCATGAAATTCCCAACTCCTGGAATGGTTTTTCCCTGGGAATTCCAACTCTAAAATCCCAAATAATTCCTCACTGGGAATTCCCAATTCCTGGAATGATTTTCCATAAATTCCCAACACCTGGGACATTTTTCCATAAATTCTCAATTCCTGGAACATTTTTCCATGGAAGTTCCCAATTCCTGAAACATTTTCCAATTAAATTCTCAACTCCTGGAATGATTTCCATGGAAATTCTCAACTCTTGGAGTGTTTTTCCATGAAATTCCGAATTCCTGGAATGGTTTTTCCCTGGGAATTCGAAGCTCTAAAATCCCAAATAATTCCTCATTGGGAATTCCCAATTCGTGGAATGATTTTCCATGAAATTCTCAATTCCTGGAATGATTTTCCATGGAAATTCCCAATTCCCAGAATGATTTTCCATGAAATTCCCAATTCCTGGAATGGTTTTACATTAAATTCTCAATTCCTGGAACATTTTTCCGTGGAAATTCCCAACTCCTGGAATGGTTTTTCCCTGGGAATTCCGAGCTCTAAAATCCCAAATAATTCCTCATTGGAATTTTCAATTTCCAGAATGATTTTCCATTAAATTCTCAATTCCTGGAATGATTTTCCAGGAAATTCCCAATTCCTGGAATGGTTTTACATTAAATTCTCAACTCTTGGAGTGTTTTTCCATGAAATTCCCAATTCCTGGAACATTTTTCCATGGAAATTCTCAATTCCTGGAACGTTTTTATATTAAATTCTCAATTCCTGGAGTGTTTTTCCATGGAAATTCCCACTTCCCAGAATGATTTTCCATGAAATTCCAAATTCCTGGAACATTTTTCCATGGAAGTTCCCAATTCCTGAAACATTTTCCAATTAAATTCTCAACTCCTGGAATGATTTCCATGGAAATTCTCAACTCTTGGAGTGTTTTTCCATGAAATTCCCAACTCCTGGAATGGTTTTTCCCTGGGAATTCCAAGCTCTAAAATCCCAAATAATTCCTCACTGGGAATTCTCAATTCCTGGAACGTTTTAATATTAAATTCTCAACTCTTGGAGTGTTTTTCCATTAAATTCCCAATTCCTGGAACATTTTTCATGAAATTCCCAATTCCCAGAATGATTTTCCAGGCAATTCCCAATACCTGGAATGGTTTTACATTAAATTCCCAATTCCTGGAACATTTTTCCATAAATTCCCAATTCCTGGAACATTTTTTCCATGGAAATTCCCAATTCCTGGAATGATTTTTACATGGAAATTCTCAATTTCTGGAACATTTTTACATTAAATTCCCAATTTCTGGAACGTTTTCCCATGGAAATTCTCAATTCCTGGAATGTTTTTCCATGGAAATTCCCAATTCCTGGAATGGTTTTTCCACAGGAATTCCGAGCTCTAAAATCCCAAATAATTCCTCATTGGAATTTTCAATTCCTGGGATGTTTTTCCATTAAATTCTCAACTCCTGGAATGATTTCCATGGAAATTCTCAACTCTTGGAATGATTTTCCATGAAATTCCCAATTCCCGGAATGATTTTCCATGGAAATTCCCAACTCCTGGAATGGTTTTTCCCTGGGAATTCCAAGCTCTAAATCCCAAATAATTCCCTCACTGGGAATTCCCAATTCCTGGAATGATTTTTCCAAAAATTCTCAATTCCTGGAACATTTTTTCCATGGAAATTCCCAACTCCTGGAATGGTTTTTCCACAGGAATTCCGAGCTCTAAAATCCCAAATAATTTCTCATTGGAATTTTCAATTCCTGGAATGATTTCCCATTAAATTCTCAATTCCTGGAATGATTTTCCAGGAAATTCCCAATTCCTGGAATGGTTTTACATTAAATTCTCAACTCTTGGAGTGTTTTTCCATGAAATTCCCAATTCCTGGAACATTTTTCCATGGAAATTCTCAATTCCTGGAACGTTTTTATATTAAATTCTCAATTCCTGGAGTGTTTTTTCCATGGAAATTCCCACTTCCCAGAATGATTTTCCATGAAATTCCAAATTCCTGGAACATTTTTCCATGGAAGTTCCCAATTCCTGAAACATTTTCCAATTAAATTCTCAACTCCTGGAATGATTTCCATGGAAATTCTCAACTCTTGGAGTGTTTTTCCATGAAATTCCCAACTCCTGGAATGGTTTTTCCCTGGGAATTCGAAGCTCTAAAATCCCAAATAATTCCCATTAGAATTCTCAATTCCTGGAACGTTTTCCCATGGAAATTCTCAATTCCTGCGATGATTTTCCACAGAAATTCCCAATTCCTGGAACGTTTTTCCATAAATTCCCAATTCCCAGAATGATTTTCCATGAAATTCCCAACACCTGGAATGGTTTTTCCACAGGAATTCCGAGCTCTAAAATCCCAAATAATTCCTCATTGGAATTTTCAATTCCTGGGATGATTTTCCATTAAATTCTCAATTCCTGGAACGTTTTCCATGGAAGTTCCCAATTCCTGAAACATTTTCCAATTAAATTCTCAACTCCTGGAATGATTTCCATGGAAATTCTCAACTCTTGGAGTGTTTTTCCCATGAAATTCCGAATTCCTGGAATGGTTTTTCCCTGGGAATTCGAAGCTCTAAAATCCCAAATAATTCCTCACTGGGAATTCCCAATTCCTGGAATGATTTTCCATTAAATTCCCAATTCCTGGAACATTTTTCCATTAAATTCTCAATTCCTGGGATGATTTTTCCATAGAAATTCCCAATTCCTGGAACATTTTTCCATAGAAATTCTCAACTCCTGGAGTGCTTTTCCATGGGAATTCCAAGCTCTAAAATCCCAAATAATTCCTCACTGGGAATTCCCAATTCCTGGAATGATTTGTCCACAGAAATTCCCAATTCCTGGGACATTTTTCCATAAATTCTCAATTCCTGGAACATTTTTCCATGGAAATTCCCAACACCTGGAATGGTTTTTCCACAGGAATTCCAAGCTCTAAAATCCCAAATAATTCCTCATTGGAATTCCCAATTCCTGGAATGATTTCCCATGGAATTCCCAATTCCTGGAATGATTTGTCCATAGAAATTCCCAACACCTGAAACATTTTTCCATGAAATTCCCAATTCCTGGAGAGTTTTTCCATGAAATTCCCAATTCCTGGAACATTTTTCCATGAAATTCCCAATTCCTGGAGCGTTTTTCCCGGGATTTTCCCCCTCCCAGGCCGTTTTTTCCCGGGAATTCCGAGCTCTAAACCTCCTCCACTGTTTCCATCTCCGCCCCGGAGCCGCTGTTTTTCCGGGAATTCCTCAATTCCCGGATTTTTCCACGGGAATCTGCAGCTCCTGGGCGGCGTCGTGATCCAGGAGCCAGCGGAGGCGGCCGGAGCGGGGCCGGAGCCGCGCGGCCGGGAGCGGGAATTCCTCCTGGTCCTGCAAAATCCGCTGGAAGAGACGGAAAAAACGGGAATTCAGCGCCGAAAACCGGGAATTCAGCCCAAAAACCTGGGAATTCAGTGCCAAAAACCGGGAATTCAGCCCAAAAACCGGGATTTAACCCCAAAAAATGGGAATTCAGAGCCAAAAACCGGGAATTCAGTGCCAAAAACCGGGAATTCAGCCCAAAAATCAGGGATTCAGCCCCCAAAAATGGGAATTCAGCCCAAAAACTGGGAATTCAGCCCAAAAACCGGGATTTAACCCAAAAAATGGGAATTCAGTGCCAAAAAACGGGAATTCAGCCCAAAAATTGGGAATTCAGCGCCAAAAACCGGGATTTAACCCAAAAAATGGGAATTCAGAGCCAAAAACCGGGGAATCAGTGCCAAAAAACGGGAATTCAGTGCCAAAAAAAGGGAATTCAGCCCAAAAACCGGGAATTCAGCCCAAAAACCAGGATTTAACCCAAAAAAATGGGAATTCAGAGCCAAAAACCGGGGAATCAGTGCCAAAAAATGGGAATTCAGCCCAAAAATTGGGAATTCAGTGCCAAAAAACGGGGAATCAGTGCCAAAAAATGGGAATTCAGCCCAAAAACCGGGATTTAACCCCAAAAAATGGGAATTCAGAGCCAAAAACCGGGGAATCAGTGCCAAAAACCGGGAATTCAGCCCAAAAATCAGTGATTCAGCCCCCAAAAATGGGAATTCAGCCCAAAAACTGGGAATTCAGCCCAAAAATGGGAATTCAGAGCCAAAACCCAGGATTTCAGCCCAAAAATCTGGGATTTGACCCCAAAATTCCAGGATTGAACTCCAAAAATCACTGATTTGAACTCTAAAAATCACAGATTTCACCCTAAAAATCCCGGGATTTCACCCCAAAAATCTGGGATTTGACCCCAAAAATCTGGGATTTGACCCCAAAATCCGGGATTTAACTCCAAAAATCTGGGATTTAATCCCTAAAATCCAGGATTTCACCCCAAAATCCCAGGATTTCGCCCCAGACCTTGAGCACGGGAGCTTTGGGGGCGCCGGAGGCCACGACCAGGACGGATCGGGAGGAGCTGAAAATCAGGATTGAACCCCAAAATCTGGGATTTAACTCCAAAAATCTGGGATTTGACCCCAAAATCCGGGATTTAACTCCAAAAATCCTGGATTTAATCCCAAAATCCCGGGATTTCGCCCCAAAATCCCAGGATTCGCCCCAGACCTTGAGCACGGGAGCTTTGGAGGCGCCGGAGGCCACGACCAGGACGGATCGGGCGGAGTTGAGCAGCGGCAGCGTCATCGTCACGCGCTGCGGCGGCGGCTTGGGAGAGTCCAGCACGGCGGAGATCAGGGAATGCTGCTCCTGGGAAAGAGCGGGGAAAAATCCGGGAAAAACTGGGGAAAATCAGGGGAAATTCAGGGGAAAATCCAGGAAAATTCAGGGGAAATCCGGGAAAATTCAGGGGAAATTCCGGGAAAATTCAGGGGAAATTCAGGGGAAATCCGGGAAAATTCAGGGGAAATCCAGGGAAAATCCAGGGAAAAATCCGGGAAAATTCAGGGGAAAATCCGGGAAAATTTGGGGAAAATCGGGGAAAATTCAGGGGAAAATCCGGGAAAATCCAGGGAAAAATCCAGGGAAAATTCAGGGGAAAATCCGGGAAAATCCAGGGAAAAATCCGGGAAAATTCAGGGGAAAATCCGGGAAAATTCAGGGGAAAATCCAGGGAAAATTCAGGGGAAAATCCGGGAAAATTCAGGGGAAAATCCGGGAAAATTCTGGGGAAAATCCGGGGAAATTCAGGGGAAAATGGGAAAATTACAGGGAAAAACGGGGAAAATCTGGGGAAAATAATGGGAAAATAATGAGAACAAGGTGAAAACCCAGGGGAAAATAATGGGAAAAATAATGTGAAAAAACCCAGGAGAAATGGGAAAACTCCAAAGGAAAATGAGGAAAATAATGGGGAAAATAACGGGGAAAAACGGGAAAATCCAGGGGAAAATGGGAAAAACATTGGGAAAAATCCAGTGAAAATCAGGAGAAATCTGGGGAAAATCCAGGGAAAAATCCAGGGAGAAAATAATGGGAAAAGTGAGAAAAATAATGGGAAAAGAGGGAAAAATAATGGGAAAAATGGGAAGAATAACAGGAAAAATCCGGGGAAAAACAGGGGAAAATCCAGGGGAAAAATGGGGGAAACAATGGGAAAAATCTGGGGGAAATGATGGGGAAAGCGATGGGGAAGATCCAGAGAAAAATGGGAAAAATCCAGGGGGAAATGGGGAAAAATATTGGGGAAAATAATGGAGGAAATAACAGGAAGAACGGGGAGAACACCAGGAAAAATAACAGGAAAAATTGGAAAAATAATGGGAAAAATGAGGAAAAATGGGAAAAATGGGGGGGAAAAATGGGAAAAATAACGGGAAAAATGGGAAAAATAACGGGAAAAATGGGGGGAAAAATTGGAAAAATGGGGGGAAAAATGGGAAAAATAACGGGAAAAATGGGAAAAATAACGGGAAAAATGGGAAAAATAACAGGAAAAATGAGGAAAAATGGGAAAAATGGGGGGGAAAAATGGGAAAAATAACGGGAAAAATGGGGGGAAAAATGGGAAAAATGGGGGGAAAAAATGGGAAAAATAACGGGAAAAATGAGGAGAAATGTGGAACTACCGGGGTGAATTCCCCGAATTGTGAATCGCCGGTACCTGGAGCAGGGCGTGTCCCGGGAAGAGCGAGCACGTGTGACCGTCCGGCCCCACCCCCAGCAGCAGCAGGTCAAACTGCGGCAGCGCCGCGCCCGGGAACGCCTGCGGGACCAGGACGGACCGGTATAAACCAGTATGGACCAGTATAAACCGGTATGGACCAGTATGGATTGGTATGGACCAGTATAGACTAGTATAGGCTGGTATAGAACGGTATAAACCAGTATGGACCAGTATAAATCGGTATGGACCAGTATAAACCGGTATGGATTGGTATGGACCAGTATAGACCAGTATGGACCGGTATGGACCGGTATGGACCAGTATGGACCAGTATAAACCAGTATGGACCAGTATGGACCAGTATAGACCAGTATGGGCTGGTATAGAACAGTATAAACCAGTATGGATCGGTATGGACCAGTACGGACCAGTCTGAACCAGCTCAGCCCAGTGACTGATCCCAGTTCATCCAAGTCCATCCCAGTCCATCCCAGTTCATCCAGTTCATCCAAGTCCATCCCAGTCCCTCCCAGTCCATCCCAGTTCATCTAGTTCATCCCAGTTCATCCCAGTCCATCCCAGTCCCTCCCAGTCCCTCCCAGTCCCTCCCAGTTCATCCCAGTTCATCCAAGTCCATCCCAGTCCATCCCAGTCCCTCCCAGTCCCTCCCAGTCCCTCCCAGTTCATCCCAGTTCATCCCAGTCCATCCCAGTCCCTCCCAGTCCCTCCAGTTCATCCCAATTCATCCCAATTCATCCCAGTCCCTCCCAGTCCCTCCCAGTTCATCCCAGTCCATCCCAGTCCCTCCCAGTCCCTCCCAGTTCATCCCAGTTCATCCCAGTCCCTCCCAGTTCCCCCGCCACTGTTCCAGTCCCTCCCATTCCTGCCCAGTCCATCCCAGTCTGCCCAGTTTGCCCTCCCAGTCCCTCCCAGTTTGCCCAGTACCTTGCGCAGCCGCTCCTCGTAGTCGCTGGCGGCCGCGGCCGGGTCCAGCCCGGGAGAGACCCCGAGAACCTGCGGGACTGGGAGAGCAAACTGGGCAAACTGGGAGAGCACCTGGGACTGGGAACGGAGACACAGCGTTACTGGGAGAAACTGGGAATGGAGACACAAGCGTTACTGGGAGCACTGGGACAGAGACACAGCGTTACTGGGAGCACTGGGAATGGAGACACAGCGTTACTGGGAGCACTGGGACAGAGACACAGCGTTACTGGGAGCACTGGGAACGGAGACACAGCGTTACTGGGAGCACTGGAACGGAGACACAGCGTTACTGGGAGCACTGGGAACGGAGACACAGCGTTATTGGGAGCACTGGGAACGGAGACACAGCGTTACTGGGAGCACTGGGACAGAGACACAGCGTTATTGGGAGCACTGGGAACGGAGACACAGCGTTACTGGGAGCACTGGGAACGGAGACACAGCGTTATTGGGAGCACTGGGAACGGAGACACAGTGTTACTGGGAGCACTGGGAACGGAGACACAGCGTTACTGGGAGCACTGGGACAGAGACACAGCGTTACTGGGAGCACTGGGAATGGAGACACAGCGTTACTGGGAGCACTGGGACAGAGACACAGCGTTACTGGGAGCACTGGGATGAACTGGGCCGGACTGGGAGGAACTGGGAGGAACTGAGGGGAGCTGAGGGAATGAGGTGGCTCTGGGATGGAAATGGCGGCGATGGAGGAGGGAACTGGGCCGGACTGGGATGAACTGGGAGGAACTGGAGCAGCCCCGGCCCCTCCCGGAGCCCCGCCCGTGTCCCCCCCTCACCCGGTAGGCGCCCTCGGTGCTCTCGGGGTCCTCGAGCGGCACCAGGCGCTCATCGCAGAACGCCACGAGCCAGCGCGAGGAGTCGGCGCCGGGGGCCGCGCTGAGGGCGGGGCGGGCAGCTCCCCGCGCCAGCAGCGCCACCAGCGAACCCCCGGACAGCCCCAGCGTGAAGCGGCCGCCGCTCGCCACCGCCTCGGCCGCCGCTTCGGTCACCGAGCGCGCCAGGGCCGCGCCCAGCTCGCTCTGGGACGGGAAAACCGACACGGCCGCCATGATGGCGGCGCCGGGGGAGAGAAGGAGGAAGTGACGTCACAGCGCCGAGTTGCTCGGCGGGGGTTCTGCCGGAAGTTGCGTCAGTGCGTGACGTGTTGCTTAGCAACGCGCGGCCTAGCGCGGCCTAGCGAAGCCTCGGCCTCGCGTAGCGGGCGCTGCCCGGAGGAGCGCGGCTGCGTCGCTGCGCTTCTCCACGAGCCCCAGACAAACCCTCCCTCGCAGCGCGCGGCGCAGTCGCTGGTTTTTAATGGCCCCGCGGTCAGGCACGACCGAACGGAGCGAATCGGGTTTAAAACGGCCCGAATTTGGTTAATTCCGGTCCCACACTGGGGAATGCCTGGAACCCCTCCCCAAAAGCGCCCAAACCGGGACCCCAACCCCAAAACCCCACAGCCGTGAGACCCCCGGGACCTTGGGGAACCCCCCCCCCCCCCCCCAAATCGGATCTCTCCAGGTCTGGGACCCCAAAATTGGGACTCCACGGAACCGAGACACCAAAATTGGGACGCCTTCAGGTCCGGGACCCCAAAATCGGGGTCCCCCCGAAATTGGAACTCCCAAAATCGGGAGCCCCGAAAATCGGGACCCCAAAATCGGAACACCACAAATCGGGACCCCCAAAACCCCGGGATCCCCTCCCCCAGCCTCCTGTTAATCCGATTGCCCCAAATCCCAAATCCCCAAATCCTAAATCCCAAAATCCCAATCCGCTCTCGCTCCTCCACCGGCCGCGACCCCGGGGGCCTTCACCCGACTGAGCTTTGATTTTGGGGGGATTTATCCCTTTTGGGGTTTTTGGTTTTGTTTTCCTTTTTTAGGAGTTTTTTGTCACTTTTTGGGGTCTTTTTTTGTCCCTTTTTTGGGGTTTTTCCTGCCTTTTTTGGGGTTTTGGTCACTTTTTGGGGGTTTTTTTACCCTTTTTTACGGTTTTTCATCCCTTTTTTAGGGATTTTCATCCTTTTTTAGGGTCTTTTTTTGTCCTTTTTGGGGGGTTCTGTCTTTTTGGGGGGGTTTTGTCCCTTTTGGGGGTTTTTTGTCCCTTTTTTGGGTGCTTTTCCCCCATTTTGGGGTTCCCAGCCCTTTTTTTGCGGGTTTTCCACCCCCTATTTTGAGGTTTTCCATCATTTTTTGGGGTTTTCACCCCTTTTTGGGGGGGGTTCTGTCCAATTTTATTTAGGGTTTTCAATCCATTTGGGGGTGTTCCAGCCCATTAGTTTGGGATTTCAATCCCATTATTTTGGGATTTTCAATCCTTTTTTTTTTTAGGGTTTCCATCCCTTTTTTAGGGGGTTAAACCCCCGATTTTTGATATAAACCCCCAATTTTTGATATAAAACCCCAATTTTTGATACAAACCCCTATTTTTAGGGATAACCCCCCTGATAAACCACTCGTTGTTTTGGGGTAAAACCACAATTTTTAAATAAAACCACAATTTTTTTAAACACCTTCCCCTTTTTAACATAAAATTTCCTTTTTTATATGTTTATAAACCCCCCCGTTTTAGGGATAAAACACCCACTTTTTAAAGATAACCCCCGTGTGTTTAAAATATTTAATAATTATTCATAATATATAACAACACAATAATGAATTTTAATTTTTTAAAATAAACTCCCCTTTTTTAAAATAAAATCCTTTTTTTTTTTAATAAACTCCCCCATTTTGGTGGAATAAAACTCCATTTTTTTAATAACTCCGCCCATTTTTTAAATAAAATCCCAATTTTTTTTAATAAAAAAACCTCCAATTTTGGGGTTAAATAAAAACCCCGCCCTTCCCCTCTGCTGCCGGTTGATCATCCCGCTAATTAATCCGCTAATGAAGCCGTTAATTAATTAATCCGCTCGCTCCCAATCCGCGCGCGGCAGAGACGCTGCCCAGGGAGCTCCGGCCTCTTTTTATCCCGCGATTTTCAGGGATAAAATTCTCATTTTTTAGGGATAAAATTCCCATTTTTGTGGATAAAATTCCCTTTTCCCCGAACCCCTTTTTTATCTCCGCAATCCATTTCTTTTTAGAGAAAAAAATCCCGTTTTGGGGGATAAAAAATCCCCATTTTGGGGGAACAAAATCCCCATTTTTGGGGATAAAATTCCCATTTTTGCGGATAAAATTCCCATTTTTCCCGAACACCTTTTTTATCTCTGCAATCCATTTCTTTTTAGAGAAAAAAAATCCCGGTTTTGGGGATAAAAATCTCATTTTTGGGGAACAAAATCCCCATTTTTTAGGGATAAAATTCCCATTTTTGCGGAT